>SDVV010040081.1:0-10568 GCA_016164225.1 Gammarus roeselii | reverse complement strand
CAATCCTCTGTGCGTATAAAAATCTATGTTCAAGTTCTAAGCGAGGCATAGCAGTTAGCTTCATGAAAGCCAGGTCTTTCCGATTTGGTTAGTCACCAAATATTTATGAGAGAGTCCCCAATGCCCACTCCAGTATAATATTACTGCTGAGCTGCACACCACTAACTGATACACTTTTAAAACAGAGAACAACTTTATCAATCTGTTTCACCCAGGGTTAGGCAAAATAGATTATTTCGATAAATTTAGCTGTTCGTTTTTCAGATATTTCTAAATAGATACTGTCTTTTCCCAGTACTAACTTCACCGATAATAAATAAATGCCATGAAATGTAATGGTCACGTGGCATAAAAGGTTCCGTATAATATGGAACAAATCTAGCAGAATTTCATGGAATTATAAACTGTATTTCGGGGAGATAAATATGTTCCCTCAATTTTAGTCCTGGAAACACATCTTCAGCGATGCTTCCGTAGATGTGTGTCTGTCAACAAGGGATTTTTTATTATTTTCCTATTTCTAAAAGGCATTTGTTAGCAGGCGCATTATTTTCCAATAAATACCTGCACGTGCGTATCACATAAAACAAGTATTAACATAGAAAAATAAAAACATGAAGGTTGAATGATGTTTTCCTCACACAACGACACTTTTCCTCCTTTCTGAACTCCTCTTCTGGAGAATGGAATCTATATCCAGGGTTTCTTTAACGGGACAGCGCATGTCCTATATTCAGTGTTCTAGTCACGTTTGATGATAAAGATTGTCTCTTGGCAGCTTGGAGGATGAACCAGCACGACTACAAACAACTAATGCGCTTATGCAACAGCACCGCGGCGGATGAACCTCTGGGGCTACAAGCACCGAAGAAACACCGCGGCGGATGAGCCACTGGGGCTACAAGCAACGAAGAAACACCGCGGCGGATGATCCACTGGCGCTACAAGCAACGAAGAAACACTGCGTTAGATGGATCACTGGGGCTACATGCAACAAAGAAACATTATCAATGTCAGCGCGACGGGTGAACCACTGGGGCTACATGCAACGAAGAAACATTAGCAATGTCAGCGCGACGGGTGAACCACTGGGGCTACATGCAACGAAGAATCATTAGCAATGTCAGCGCGACGGGTGAACCACTGGGGCTACATGCAACGAAGAAACATTAGCAATGTCAGCGCGACGGGTGAACCACTGGGGCTACATGCAACGAAGAAACATTAGCAATGTCAGCGCGACGGGTGATCCGTCGAGGAACATACGACGATGGAACTTTGCCAACGACAGAGCGACGGATGGACCATTGGGACAGCAAAAAAATATGATCTGGCGAAGACAGTGCAAAGGATAAAACAAAAGGGATATAAGCAACGGAGAAGATTTGGCCATGCCAACGCGCCGCATGAAGCATTGGGGCTACAAACAACGAACAACCTTTGGCCATTCCGAGACGGCGGGAACCATTGGGGCTACCTGCACACAACAAACAACCTTTGGCCATGTCAACGCGGCGGGAACCATTGGGGCTACACACATCGGAGAAACTTTGAAGGTCAAGGAGATTGAAAGTCGCTATATTATGAACAATTGGGTTGAATTGAAAAGTTGGGATAGAATATCAGAGCATTTTTTATTTACGAAAAAATGCGGGTTTCAACTATGAAAAAATAAAATAGGCGTCGTTGAAATTGAGGTCAATTCAATGAGGCGCGCTAATAAACTATTCAATTATATTCCTATCAAGCAAAACATTGTAACGACAAAACATTAAATTGAGGTCAATTCAATTAGGTACGCTAATAAATTATACAATTATATTCCTCTCAAGCAATACATTGTACCGACCAAACATTTGCATATTTACTCATAATGATTGAGCAAAAAATGATGTAATAATAACTTAAGCGAACAATTAATTGAAAATTCGACTGAAATATTTAGTTTCATTTGCGCTATCTAAACTCACATGTGCTTGTTTTCACTAGCCCTACATACATGCAGCTGCCCATGAGAGACAGGATACACTTCCCTAAAATAGTGCTTCATTTTGATTCACGGCGCTATTGATGCAAATAAATGGTTTATTGCTCCATTGAAGATAGTCTTAAAGAGCGAAGCAGGTTGATTCAATCGCTTGTCCATCCATCTTGGAATTTTGCAGTCATTAAATAAACATCAAAAAAGGAACGCCGCGAAAGGTGACCATCACAACTGTGTTCTCGTCACTGCACTAACCATGAATTGCTTTTAGCATCCAGGGGGAGTGGGGGGGAGGGGGGATATCCACTGGCAGTGCAATAATCTCATCTGGTGCATGATCCACAGATTTTATTTTATTTAAGAGGCTAAAAAAATTCACTAGCTTTGCCATATTCAAAGCAGGTGCAATATCCGCTAATTGTGTTCTCTTTACAGGTAGTGAGGAGTTCATTTTCCATTGTTTCTGCTCTCCTCCCAGGCCGTACATTAGTATATTGTTGTGCTCTCTTCAAAGATGGTGCAATATCCGCTACAGCTTCTCCATCCGTTGATAAAATAAGGCAAATCCAATTTGATTTATTCAAGTTCCTTTTTCAATTCCATCGGTGTTAATCCCTTATTTTTTAGTGGAGAGGAAATCAGCAGCCTGGATTACTGCTTCAGCAACCGTGGCAAAGGCTGCAGTGGCTGAAACGTTTACAGTTACAGCATTGCGGCAATCGGAAGCGTTGCTGCAACCACAGCAGCGTCTGTGGCATTGACGACGGTGTAGTGGTGTCGTATGCAGGTTGGCACGGCAGCAGTACCAGTCACGGTAACAGCCTCAGCCCCTCAGCAGCAGCGGCTGGGTTGGCGATGGCAGAACCGAGTTAGCCGCTTCAGCAGTGACTGCAGTAGCAGCAGTGGCAACAACCGAACTTCCACTACAGCAGCCGAAAGAGCTGACGCCGCTTCTGATTCCGCTGCTTATGTCGCTATCACCGATTCTGCCACCACAGCTGCTGTCACCGCAGATACATGAATACTTCCGCAGGTACACCATTATTTACAAAAGCGTTGCAATTTTTTTTAAATTTCTTTACCGCTGTGCTAAGTTCTCACACATAAAAATTATCAGCATCGCTTTCTCGATTGGGTGACTCGTTAAAAAAAAACAGTCAGTGTCGTTGTTGATACAGTTCATTATACCATCAAAATGGTCGCGCCAGCTATTGACAATGTTTCCCTCCCCTGTTATACTATTCAGAAACCAATCACCCGCCCACTGACCTTTTTTATCCAAAACGCTATCTGCACATAAATCTTCCTTGTGCTTTTTACAGTACAGTAATGGGAACTTGCAGGCATCATTTTGTTTGGTATTTCCGTTTATATAGGATGCCTGTCAGGGTTGAACAGCATCTCGCCATTACAAGACGAGTTAACATACACTTGCCACACTGCAGGGTTTAGCCGTTTTGATTATCTCGAATGACCTGCACGTAACACGAGGCGTGAACGATGTTCTTAGATGAATTGGCGCAGTCGTCGAACGTAACTCATCACTGAACGGGAACAAATTATCTCTCACAGAACTTCGTATTACTAGATTAGATTAAATTAGAGCAAGGAGACAAAACGAGCACGAGTGCTCATGTCAAGTTGTCTCCTTTGAAAGAAGTGAAAGAAGAGTGGGTGATAGTCAACGAGGCTTTAGAAATTCACTCACACATACAGAAAAGAAAGGTTGTAAGGACATGTTAAATCGACTAGTCTAAATATGTTAAATAGACTAGGGCTGGACAAGTTCATCCTGTATTCTACATTTCCGTGCATTTTGTGACTTTGAGGCTTTGTCTAGGCAATGTTATGACGTTCGAGACGACGCTCGAGATGTGGTATTTCAATTTTTTTTGCGAGTTGCCATGAGATAAAATTTGTAATTTGTTGTTATATTCTTGTGAAATGAGATATGATAACATGCAAAGCTGCTTCAGATAATGGGTTCGCATGCGATATGTGCTTAAAACAAAATTGTTTACAGTTTCGGCCAATTGGTCATTCACGGCACATATTGCAAATTCTATTCAACCGCCCACGCGTTCCAGGAAAGCGAGGTGTGTACACAGGTGTGACTTAATATACAGCTGGACGAAACATGATTCTAAAAATCAAGTCATTTTATTCAAGACCTCCCAGCATTAGCACATTGCCCTGAGACAACATCAGAACATAACCAAGACTTTTCAGAAACTAACCAAGACGTAAAGACAAGACAATCGATAAATGATAAGAATCGAACCAAGATGAACAAAATCCAACCGAAACCCAAAGTTCTAGGTAAGGCTTGTGCATTTTATATATCCGCATAAACATCCGATTCACATGCACAAAAAACTGTAAAAATACAAACCAACAATAATATATACAGAAATTCGCTGCGAAATACATATATGGGGTTTGAGCAAAGTGATCTTATTCCGTGAGTCAACTTCCCTGGAAGACTTTTCATGATTTTTTTTATTAAACTAATGCTATAAGAAGATTCAAGAGGCATAATCTGAATCAGAACCAGATCAAATGCCTTACTCTGTGACAATAATAAACTGTTCCATGAACATAATTGAATCACTCTTTTCAGTGTTACCTCCCCTCCTCTCACCTTCCCATATCATAAGTTCAATATTCGTTATGGGCATACGATTTGATTATCTAAACCAGAAATTCTGCCACTCATCTCCAGCTCTCATTCATCTAGTGTGAAATTACGACTGACAAACAATAAAAGTAATCCACGCCTCTTCAACTAATTACCAGGAATAAGATAGCCAGCACGGCAGTAATTCAATTACAATTTCACCGAGTCTTTTTTCTGCCCATTTCCATTTGAGTAGTGCCTCAACTGTGAAGATCCTAACTGTTTACGCAGCTATCTCTTCTCGCCATGTAAAAATACTGATGATGCTGCTTTGCAGTTGCTGGAAACAGATCCGGACTTTGCTGCCTGTCACTTTGTTGAATGGGATCGTAGCTATGACTGATTCGGTCAACATATCCGGACTTTGCTGCCTGTCACTTTGTTGAATGGGATCATCGCTATGACAGTTCCGGTCACTCCCTTTTTTTCGTAAATCTCATCATCAGCGGGACTGTCACAGATCCCTTTCACTCGAATCTAATCGGATGGAACTGTGACAGCACTTTCAATGTAGTTATCGTTGTAGACTCGACGATTGGCTGGTGTATGAGAGTACAAATCAAGGTAGGAGACAATGCCGTCTTCTAAAAGGATTACGGCAGAGCCGATCCGTACTGTCAGACAATCCACTTCTGTGAAACTACGTACCAAGTACTTACAGTCAGCACCAAGCAGGCAATTATTACTGGAATGAATAAAAAAACCTTTTTGATAGAACTATATCATGCCATTTAGCCTGGTCGTTAGATAGCCTTGTAGCCGGGGCGTTAGAATTTTGCTACCGTATCCACCGCGTATCGTAGAAGGCGACTAAAACGGTGCCTCGTAGCCGGGAGTAAAATCGTGATACCGTAACCCCTGCGTGTCGTTAAGGGCGACTAAAAGGGGCGGGGAGAAAAGGGCTAGGAATCCCTTTCTCTGTAAGACCCTTCCTCAAAGACGGCAAGACGAGTGGAGGGAGAAGAGGTTTACGCATCTCTGAACCCTATTGTTAGGGTCGCTGAAGGTGCGTGGCTGAGGTACGAATGAGGTAAAGAGGATAGAGATTGGTGAGATGTTTGTGAGGAGGAAGTTTGATGTGTTGGCGCTGAGTGAGACGAAATTGGAAGGTAAGGGTGAATGTGAGTTTGGTGTGGTAAGTGGAAGAAAGTCTGGTGTGGGAGAAAGGTTTGGCCTGAGAACGTGTGGTTTTGAAATTGAGTGATCGGTTGGCAAGTAGGAGAATGGAAGGAGGAGTCCTCAAGATTAATGTGGGTGAAAGTTAAGTTAGGCCTAGAAAGATAGGCATTGGTGAGTGCCTACGGACCTGGCACCCGGAGGAGCGAAGACACGGATAAACCCACGGATAAACACACGGGTAAACCCACGAATAAACGCACGGATAGACCTGAGTGAGTGTAATGAGAGTTTTGGAGGTCAATTCAATGTAGTTGTACTGGGAGACCTTAATGCGATAGTTGGAGATGAAGTGGTGGAGAATGTGATAGCAAGTTATGGCGTTCCCGGTAGAAATGACATTGGAGAAAACCTGATAGGTTTGTGTATGGAGCAGGAGTTGGTGGTCGGGAACAGTTTGTTCAAGAAGCGAGATATCCACAAGTACACATGGGTAATGATGGCCCGTGGTGCTGTGGTGGAGAGAGCTCTGATGAATTTTGTACTGATATCGGGGAGAGTGGTGGAGAGGCTGTTGGATGTGCGGGTGTTGAAAGGGGAGGGTGGAGGAGTGTCTGACCATCTGCTGGTGGAAGGTAGATTAAGAGTGGAGCAGAGGTGGAAGGGCAACCAAAAAATGGGATGAGGAAGAGAAGTAGTGAAAGTGAGTGAACTGAATGTGAGAAGTAGAGCCGAGGAGTTCCAGCAGGCGTTGAGGAAAGAATAAGACAACGTGAGAGGACAGGACCTGAGAGATGTGGAGGTAGAATGTGAGATGTTAAGGGATGCGTTGCTGAGATGTGCGAAGAATGTGTGATGTGCGACGGTGTGGGCGGGCGTAGAGGGAAAGGTTGCGAGAGGTGGAACGAAGAGGTCAAACTGGCGGTGGCACGGAAAAGAGGAGCGTTTGAGGAGTAGCTGCCAGTGAAATCGGTGGTGGCTTATGGCAGCTATAAAGAGAAGAGGAACGAGGTGAAGCGGGTGATGAGGAGAGCCAAAAGGGACGCTGATGACAGGTGAGGCAGACGGTTCTGCCAGAATTTTGAGAAGAACAAAAAGAGGTTCTGGAAAGAGGTGAAGAGGGTGATAAAGGGAGAGACCGGAAATGAGGAAGTAGTGAAAGATGAAAACGACCAGTTGTTGTTGGAAAGTGGTGATGTACGGAAGAGGTGAGCCGAGTATTTTGATGAGTTGTTGAATGTCGAGGAAGATAGAGAGGCTGACATTGTTGCTGTGGGTGGTGGGGCTCGGATGAAGGTGCAGGTGGTGGTGGAGGTGATGCAAGCTGGGAAAGCCCCTGCTTTGGATTTCGTTGCGACCGAGGGCCTGAAGAAGGGTGGAGTTACGATTGTCAAATGGTTAGTGAGGATACTGCCCTTGTGTTTTTCCGGCAGACGTGGTACCGATTGAGTGGCGCAGTGCCTGCATTGTTCCGCTGTATAAGGGCAAAGAAGAAATAAATGAATGATTCAACTCGAGAGGTATCTGTCTGTTATGTGTGGTTGGTAAGTTGTACGGAAGAGTGCTGATAAAATGGATTATAAACTGTACGAACAGAGCAACTGGAGAAGCACTGTGTGGCTTTAGGAGTGGAAGAGGGTGTGCCGATCAGAATTTTTTCACTGAGACAGGTCTGTGAGAAGTACCTTGCAAAGGGAAAGGATGTGTTCTTGGCCTTCATTGATCTGGAGAAGGCATACGACAGAATTGACAGGGAAGCGCTGTGGAGGGTGTAGCGTTTGCATGGAGTGGGCGGACATCTGTTGAAAGCGGTGCAGAGTTTCTATGTTGGCAGTCAATCATGTGTCAGAGTAAGAAACGAGGTGAGTGATTGGTTCACAGTGGAAGTGGGACTGAGACAAGGCTGCGTGATGTCTCCCTGGCTGTTTAATATTTATATGTATGGAGTGAACAGGGAGGTGAACGCGAGTGTGCTGGGTCGTGACTTGGAGCTGATGGAAGCGAATGGGCGGAGTTGGCAGTTGAACCAGTTGCTATTTGTGGATGATACGGCCTTGGTTGCGGATTCAGAGGAGAAGCTATGTAGGCTAGTGTCTGAGTTTGGTAGAGTGTGTGAGAGGAGGAAGCTTCAAGTGAACGTGGGTAAAAGTAAAGTAATGAGATGCTCGAGGGTTGTCGATGCGAGCAAAATTAGTGTCCACCTAAATAGAGAGCTCTTGGAGCAAGTACAGTGTTGTAAGTATCTGGGCTACCATGTGGAGATAACTGAACTAGTGGAAACTGAAGTAAAGGCGCGAGTGAATTAGGGGTGTAAAGTGTTGAGTGTACTGAAGAGTGTAATGAGCTGTTGGACATTGTGGATGGAAACAAAGAGAGGGCTGTATGAGAGCGTTGTTGTCCCAACTGTGCTCTATGGAGCTGAGACTTGGGGAGTGAGAGCAGAGGAGAGAAGAAGGCCTAATGTTTTCGAGTTGAAATGTTTGAAAAGCATGGCTGGAGTAACGCTGAGAGACCGAATCCCCAACGATGTGGTTCGAATCAAAACAGGGATGGCGAAGGCGATGGTGGACAGAGTGGTTTTGCCTGTCTAAGATGGTTTGGACACATGAACAGGATGGATGAAGGGAGATTGGTTAAAAGGGTGATGAATGCGGAGGCGAGTGGTCGCAGGCCTAGAGGTAGACCGAAGTTTGGGTGGTTGGATAGTTTGAAGCAGGGGTTAGGAAGGAGAGACACGAATGTGAAAATAGCGAGAGAGCGTGCAATGAACAGGCGTGAGTGGAGAATGTTTTTAAATGGTTGATTTTGACGCCGCTCTGATGTGCTTTCCCGCCCTTGGCATCACGTGGTCGGGTCGTCATGACGCAGCGGGAGTAATCCAGGGAAAACTGTCGGGCGCTGCTGCTGACAACGGATCTTCAGACCGCACTCGTGACCCAGAGTGTATTGCGGGGTTACCGGCCGGACCCTTTAGCACAAAATAACTAAGTTGTGTGTGTGAGCGCATGAGGGTGTGAGGTGCGCCTTGCAGTCGGCCACCCCCTTTTCCGGGAAATGCGGCCTAGTGTCTGTATCTGTATTTCCTCCCCATACATCAAACACTCCTTGCATATAATTGAACAATGAACCAGGTATTACGCGACGCATCTTGAAACTTCTGACCAGATCCTTTCCGAAATGGTTTCAACCCCTCTCTTTGAAATAAGCAATTTGAAAGACTGAAAGTGTAGTTAGATCTTGGATGAGGCATCGTTGCTGTGCCCAGATTGCAATCATGTATTTTCCCTGCTATATTCACTCCTCAGAGGCAAAGCGCTACACAACTCAATCGTCATCTAAGCGCAGTTCTTTGCACTTCCTCCTTTCAAGCCACAAGCCTGGGGAGAGGGGGGGGGCACACTGTTTCTGCCGAAAGCTATTTGCTCTTGACGTTTACTGGCACCGGCAGTGTTGGGACCAGGCACATCCCTACTGTCTGTCTAGGACACGGCATCGATCTTGTTTTGCAGTAGGTAGAGCGTTATGCATCGCATGTCCCGAAGGCTTGGGCTTTGGTTTGGCCGGAGTTATGCACCGCATCCCCGAAGGCTTGGGCTTTGGTTTGGCCGGAGTTATGCACCGCATACCCCGAAGGCTTGGGCTTTGGTTTGGCCGGAGTTATGCACCGCATGCCTCAAAGGCTTGGTCTTTGGTTTGGCCGGAGTTATGAACTGCATGCCACGAAGGCTTGGGCTTTGATTTGGCCGGGACACTGAAAAAATTTAAAACTGGCTTGTGTTATTTGGTGCTGTTTAAGAGTTTGTTGGATAGGCTAAAATAACCCTCGTAAACAAAGTTTCAATCAAAATGGCGAGGCGCCGAGGGTAAATTTGATATGAGGGTTATGGGAGCTCACTAATTTTGCTTACAACGCAAAGAGTAGTTTCAAATGGAAGGCAAGTGAGAAAGAAAATTAACATAGTCGCTGTTCATATTAAAAAACGCGATTATCCGTGTGACAATCTTGTATTCTGCAACCAGCCACCACACATTCACAGCCAGAAATCTGTTACAATCTAAGAGTCATGCCCATCTAACACAATGCAAAACTTCATAACATAACATAACACTATGCATAACACTATGCATCGCTTCACCAGTCATGCAGTGCTAACACACTGCAACCCTCTACCAGTCAACCCCTTATAACACTATACATCGCTTCACCAGTCATGCAGTGCTAACACACTGCAACCCTTTACCAGTCAAGCCCTTATTACACTATACATTGCTTCACCAGTCATGCAGTGCTAACACACTGCAACCCTCTACCAGTCAAGCCCTTATTACACTATACATCGCTTCACCAGTCATGCAGTGCTAACACACTGCACCCTCTACCAGTCAAACCCTTATAACACCATGCATCGCTTCACTAGTCATGCAGTGCTAACACACTGCAATCCTCTACCAGTCAAGCCCTTATTACACTATACATCGCTTCACCAGTCATGCAGTGCTAACACACTGTACCCTCTACCAGTCAAGCCCTTATAACAATATGCATCGCTTCACCAGTCATGCAGTGCTAACACACTGCAACCCTTTACCAGTCAAACCCTTATAACACCATGCATCGCTTCACTAGTCATGCAGCGCTAACACACTGCAATCCTCTACCAGTCAAGCCCTTATTACACTATACATCGCTTCACCAGTCATGCAGTGCTAACACACTGTACCCTCTACCAGTCAAGCCCTTATAACAATATGCATCGCTTCACCAGTCATGCAGTGCTAACACACTGCAAC
>SDVV010040080.1:0-10568 GCA_016164225.1 Gammarus roeselii | reverse complement strand
ATGTGTCCATAAACAAGGGGACGGGTTGCACGAGCCTCGTGCATGCATCGACAGGGGAATAATGTAACGCAAAGGTGTCCATAAACAAGGGGACAGGTTGCACGAGCCTCGTGCATGCATCGATAGGGGAATAATGTAACGCAAATGTGTCCATAAACAAGGGGACGGGTTGCACGAGCCTCGTGCATGCATCGACGGGGGAATTGCAGAGATTGTTCCGGCCGCTTGCTACCGTCACGTAAACTATCTTTAATGGCCTGTTTTGAGTTAGAACTTGAGCAATCTGACCTCAAACTGATCTTCTCGTCCTCGCTCGAATCAAAAACATATTAAATCCACTGACAATAAAGTGCAACAATTTGGGTGACTCGCCCTGTCATTTAATGATTATGAAATGGTATGAATATAACTCATCACATCAAGATAAAACAATCTGACTGCGAAGCCATTAAACATCTTCAGACTCTAAGATATCTCTCTGTAAGGATGAACCTCGTTGAAAAAATTACAGGCGATTGGAATCTAGAACAGTTGAAAAGCTTGTGATGCTGGATTCGGAGAAGTTTACTCCTGTACGAAGTGGAAGCGGTGACTTGGTGCGCAACTTTGCAAGGATATGGATGGAAAAGTTTTCGCTTGGTGACATGTCTTAAACTAAAATAGTCATGTATGGTAACTGAGTGACTAAATGTATACAGTCAGCGTGATGTAATTTATAGCCTAACATCACAGTTAATGAGACCTCACAGCTGAACGGTCAGAATGATCCTCATCTCAGATCATTCTTACTGCATCGTCAGCGAAGGAACAGAGCGACATCGACCGTTGGCGGTGACCGTCATTACTTGAATGGACGGCTCTGGTCAACGGCGAGGAAATGGCGGCGGTGAGATCACACTCGGACACTCTCTTAACATTACAATCATGTTATTTTCTGAAGAACGATATTCTCCTCTTAAAAAAGGTAAAGCGGATATCAAAAGGACATTCAGCTACAGATCAACTATTCACAAAGTCACTTTTCCAACACCGTGCAACCTTCTCAAACAGGAACTGCTTCCAAGTTGATAGCCTTAAGGAAGACATATGTTATACTTGATGAAGGGACTTTGCTAAATAAATATTTTGGCAAAGGTAAATCCTTCAACTAGTTCAAACCCAAGTTTTCTCCTGTCGATCTTCTCTCCACTCAAATCCTTCACATGTCATCCCTCTGTATCATTGGTATACCCTTAACCATATAACGAAGAAAGGTTCTCGAAAAATCACCTTCACCTTCGAGTATAATAATAAAACAATGCAATGGACTATTTACCAAATCTTTTACCACGCAACTCTTTGACTATTAGTGGCACTTCTCCTCGAATACGATTCAAGATATGCCTCCTTAGTGTGTCTGCGATGGTACGGCAAAGGTCAAACAAAATGGTGCTTCGTTTATGCAGCGGAAGCCGGTGGCCATTTTTCAAGCCCATGAAGGCTTTCGTAGTTTTATTCGGCCCGAGTAGAGAGCCTCAAATTTCCTTTACTCAGTTTAGTTGTAGCGTAAAAGCGTAGATGGCTAATATCCACCGTCATCCTATAGGAAGGAAGTGCATCATGACCCTTGAACGCCTGTTCACGACTGATCTTATGGAAGTCCTGTACTTCCATAAGAGTCTCTCATAATTAATGGGAAACATGCGGGAAATAGTCATGAGTGAAAACCGCGCAGGATAGAATAATATTACGGGTTATTCAGTTGGTTGACCTTTTAATGCATCCATAAGAACAGGTCGATTATGATTTCTATGGATAAATATGAACTTTTTATTTACGTGCTCAGATAGACAATAAAATTTGTTCTAGCTTATTGATTTTCAATGAAAACAGTTATCATCAAAATGTTCAATATTCATCTTAAATAAAAGTAACCGAATCAGAATGCTTATGAATGCAGGTAAAACGTTTAGAAGCTTGTGGACGCGCGATAGGTGACAATTTCCTAA
The DNA here is from genome assembly GCA_016164225.1 of Gammarus roeselii. NCBI lineage: Eukaryota > Metazoa > Arthropoda > Malacostraca > Amphipoda > Gammaridae > Gammarus > Gammarus roeselii. The sequence continues at coordinate 8,580 of SDVV010040080.1, read as the reverse complement.
AATTTAACAATCAGCAACGATTGATAGTCAATCTTCTTCTTGAAACCAAGGCGAAAATAACACAAAAACTACAAAGAAAAAGGTTTCTAGATTCATAGTAGACTGATTATTAACGTCTATCATGTCAAAATGTCCTGGTTGTTGACAACATGGCTACAGCCCACAACTCCTTACGACGTGGTCTGAGCGAAGTAGTGTTTGAGGTAAAACTTGAACTTCGTGCAATAGTTAACGGTTCCGTGGTTTTATGAATGTTTTTATTAGATGGAGAGTGGAAGCAACTGAGAATCTGGATTGTGAGCCATAAAAAAACTTATTCGGCTATAGGAAGGCCATATTTTTACATGAACAATCTATTAATCGAAGCGATTATGTCCATTGTAGAAGTTGGACAAGAAATGAATGATATTGTTCATTGCCTAGGTATCCGTTCCCATTTGAAAGTGAAGGCCGCTAGAAATAAGAAGAAACTGCAAGTGCGAAACATCGAACAGCGTGTAACAGAAAACCATCTAGTAACGGTTGTTGATGAATGACTCAAGTGTTACCTCAAACAATTTGGTGTGAATGGAGTGCCGCGAAGCCTCGCCAGACTTTCTTTCCAATGAACAATACAGAGATAAAACTTTTTAGGGAAACACAGAAGTTTTGATGCGTTAGGCCGATGAACGGAACGTGTTTGTGGTTTCTGTCTCACCGAGAGTTTCTCAAATTGGCACTCCAACCAACCAACTGATATTCTTGATTCAACTCATCAGTTCTTTTCCAATAATCGAAGCAGTCCAGGCCGAGGAATCCGAGCCTGTATATTCGTTGGAAATTATTTCAAGAACTTTCCTGTTAAAAAGTTCATCTGCTTAGACAAGGAGGGCTGCCGTAAGATATCATTGATGCCCATGTCTCCGTACTGCTGCATCACAACAATTTACCCTGAAGAGTTCTTATTCCAGTCTCCTCATTCAATGTGGCGTTCTTAGTTCTTTACAACGTCTGACAGTCTATTCCAGCAAAATGTTCCAAATAAATGGTGGAAAGGGATTCAGAAAAGGCAAAGCTTGCATGGACACAAAGACAACGACTTGCGTATCACTGTATTGAGTCACACGAACATTCATGACTCTCCCTCCCAGCATGTGCTGGTGGCTTTTTAGTCGCACTGCGTAAAGCGGCTAGACCGACCAAATCTCTCTCTTGGTCAAGTAGTCTCTAACATATCACCTTCACCTTCCGATGGGAGTCCATAAACATATAACCTTCACCTTCCGATGGGAGTCCATAAACATATAACCTTCACCTTCCGATGGGAGTCCATATATTTTGATGAACGAGTGAACGGCACTCTATTCTCAGTGGGCCACCGAGCCGGCATGAGCCCTGTTACAACAATATAGTGGGCCACCGAGCCGGCGTGAGCCATAAAACAACAATAATAGTGGGCCACCGAGCCGTCATGAGCCCTAATACAACAATAATAGGGCAGGAAATCTGCCCGCAAATGAGGCGTCCGGTGAGATCACATTGTTGTAGAAAAATCATCTATAAGTGCACTTTTCGGAGATGGATGGGAACTACCTTCGACATATGTTTGGTTTTTGTCTATTTATTGTTATGCATACATTTTGAAAACAGTCGTATGGCAGAGATGTTTTCAATGCCCTATGACATTTGTTCGTGAATGTTTATTTGAAAACAGATAAAGTGTCTTCGAAAACATTCTCTTTGAAGGTGGTTTCTGTTTTCAAACTATGAACGATAAATAATACAGATGACACATGCATTATTTCGTAGACAAATTACCAATACATCTGGATTACAAATATATATATATATATATCTATCTTAATAACAATTCATTTATTGCTATCTGATTATCAATACAAGATAGCATTATTGTCATTGCTGGAAAAATGAATATTATTTGCAGTTGAAACAAATAAAACATTTACGTCATAAAGTTCGCCATGTTTTGGTGGCAATGCACTATTGTGAGAAAGTAATACCTGATTGCCAAACATGTCTACAAGGCTGGATGTTTTTTTCTCTGTTCCTTGGACTTCTATGAATCTTTATGATGGCAGTAAAGCTGCTGCAGTGATAAAGATGGCCGCAGGACATCGGACAATGGAGGAAAAAATAATTAATTCATCGTCAGCTATATCTATAAATGAACCTAGCAAATAAGATTTAATGAATCAAACAAATCAAGGTTGAATGCAATGACATAGACACCTTGTATTGAACGGAAGTTAGATCCCAATACCATTCCATGTTAGCGGCCCGTTCCTCATTCTATAGGGGCGAGAATGAAGATGGCGGATGGTAGTTCAGGAGTGTGTTCAACAGCGGCTTAAGTTTTATTCTGCTGATGGTGTTCAGGTTCGGTGCGAAAATTTTCGGACTCGGCGCGACAGTCCAATTTGATTGATGAATGATTGATTTATCTCACATCCTGAAACAACTACGGGCCACAAAACTGCTAGGAAACACTTCAAGGGTTAGATATGTTGTCAAAACTTTCCTGTCACTGCTCCTAGAATTAGCAATGCATGTGATTGATTCGAGTGATTTATCCACATAACATAATTAAAGGTAACTGGCTACGTTACATTGATGTGTCAGCAGGTCAACACTGCTGAAGAAGCCGTGTCATATGTTCAACACTGCTGAATAAACCTTGTCACAAATTAAACATTGCTAAATAAACCGTGTCAGCTGTTCAACACTGCTGAATAAACCTTGTCAGCAGTTCAACACTGCTGAATAAACCTTGTCAGCAGTTCAACGCTGTGAACACAGTTCGAGAGCAGTTCAATACTACTGAAAAAACTTGCTAGACGATCAACACGGTTGAATAAACCTTGCCAGCAATTCAACTCTGCTGAATAAGCCTTGTCAACAGTTCAACGTTGTAGAATAAACCTTCTCAGCAGTTCAACAATGCTGAATAAACCTTGTCATCTGTTCAACACTGCTGGATAAACCTTGTCAGCAGTTCAACAATGCTGAATAAGCCTTGTCAGCAGTTCAACAATGATAAACCTTGTCAGCCGTCCAACTCTGCTGAATAAACCTTGTCAGCAGTTCAACACTGCTGACTAAACCTTGTCAGCAGCTCATTGGTGCTGAAAAAAACATGTCTGTACTTCAACACTGCTTGTTTCCTAACATCCGTCAAGAAACAAGACCGTCTTTCAAGAGTATGATGACCGTCGAGACTGACCGTCGTGTGCATTGGCCTTAAGTCAAGGCTAATTAGAGCGATGTTCGCATGGTCAAAAATAGTCTGAGGTTGGGGTGAAATAATTTCAGTTGATCCTCGTTTACCAGTGAAAAGAGAACATAGCAACATTTTACAAATTAGGTAATTTATAAGCACATCGTTTCTACGAGGACTGTTACTCATTCATGTCAGTAGGAGAACGTGGGCCTACTTATCAAGACTGGTTTATGTCGTGTGGTAGGTGAACCGTTGCCTGCCATAACAAAAAGAAACTTCTCATATGTCTAATGAACTTGAAGTGTGTTGTTTAGGAATAGAGAAGATGAGGTTAAGAGAGAGAGTGAGACGATAGCCCTTACAATGCATTAGCATTTTTGGGATGGGGTTACTAACATTATAAGATCACTATTAGGATCGTGAACAATGTGAGGCTCTATTGAACATCACTGGATAATCGCTCACATAAAAACGATCAAAATAATATGTTTAAAATACATCGTGGGTTCTCCAATGCCGCGTGCCTATAAAATTGCTTTGCAATAATTGATGAGTGACAGTAAACCTGATTAGTACACTCTTAACGATGCGTTGAGAACATCTTACAGACGTTCATTTTACATTCTTTCAAAACTTAGAAGTTTCAGTACAGAGTTAGTTGGAATTTATAGAAAAATGTCTGTAGAGTTCCGATTAATAACCTATTAAGAGTATTTCCCAAATGCTTCCAACAATAGCCTTGTAGCCGGGGCGTTAGAATCTTGCTTCCGTATTCACCGAGTGTCGTAGAAGGCGACTAAAAGGGTCGGAACGAAGGGGCAAGGAATCCCGTTCTCTGTAAAACCCTTCCTCAGAGACGGCAAAACGAGCGGGGGAAGAGAAGCTCACGCCTCTCCGAATGCTATTGTTAGGGTCGCTGAATGTACGTGGCTGTAGTACGAATGAGGTAAAGAGGAGAAAGATTGGTGAGATGTTTGTGAGGGGGAAGTTTGATGTGTTGGCGCTGAGTGAGACAAAATTGACAGATAAGAGCGAATGTGAGTTTGGTGTGGTAAGTGGAAGAAAGTCTGGGTGGAGGAAGGTTGGGCACGAGAAGGTGTGGTCCTGATATTGAGTGATCGGTTGGCTCGTAGTGCTACCGAATGGAAAGAGGTGTCCTCAAGATTTATGTGGGTGATAATTAGGTTAGGTGTAGAAAGATGGCATTTGTGAGTGCTTATGGACATGGCAGCGAGAGGAGTGAAGAGGAGAGGGAGCAATTCTGGACCGACCTGTGTGAGTGTATTGAGAGTTTTGGAGGTAATTTCAATGTAGTTGTACTGGGTGGCCTTAATGCGAGAGTTGGAGATGTAGTGGTGAAGAATGTGATCGGAAGGTATGGTGTTCCCGCAAAAAAGCCAGTGGAGAAAACCAGATACTGTAGGTCTGTGTATGGAGCAAGAGTTGGTGATCGGGAACAGTTTGTTCAAGAAGCGAGATATCCACAAGTACACATGGGTAAGGATGGCACCTGGTGCAGTGGTGGAGAGAACACTCATGGATTTTGTGCTGATATCGAGGAGAGTGGTGGGAAGGCTGTTGGTTGTGCGGGTGTTCAGAGGGGAGGATGGAAGTGTGTCTAACCATCTGTTGGTGGAAGGTAAATTAAGAGTGGAGCAAGAGTGGAAGGGTAACAAACGAGTGGGAGGAGGGAGAGAATTAATAAAAGTGAGTGGACGGTGTGTGAGAAGTAGAGCCGAGGAGTTCCAGCAGGCGTTAGAGGAAAAATATAACAACGGGAGAGGACAGACCCTGAGCGATGTGGAGGAAGAATAAGAGACGTTAAGAGATGCGTTGCTGAGATGTGCGAAGAAGGTGTGTGGTGCGTGCCGTGTGGGCAGGTGCAGAAGGAAAGGTTGTGAGTGGTGGAACGAGGAGGTCAAAGTTGCGGTGGCACGGAAAATATGAGCGTTTGAGGAGTGGTTGCAGGTGAAGCTACAATGAGAGGAGAAACTAGGTGAAGCGGGTAGTGAGGAGAGCCGAAAGGGAGGAGAACAAAAAGATGTTCAGGAAAGAGGTGTAGAAGGTGAAAAAAGGAGAGATCGGAAAGGAGGAAGTGGTTAAATATGAAAACGGCTAGTTTTTGTTTGGAAAGTGGTGATGTACGGGAGAGGTGGGCCGAGTATTTTGATGAGTTGTTGGATGTCGAGAATGACAGAGATGCTGACATTGTTGCTCTGTGTGGTGGTGCTCGGATGCCAGTTTTGGGAGAAAGACTTGTAGTGGACATTACGAGGGATAAGGTGCAGGGGGCGGTGGAGGTGATGAAAGCAGGGAAAGCCCCTGGTTTGGATGTTGTTGCGATCGATTCAATGAAGAAGGGTAGAGTAACAATTGTCGAATGGTTGGTGAGGTTACTGTACTTGTGTTTTGTGGCAGGCATGGTACCGATTGAGTGGCGCAGTGCCTGCATTGTTCCGCTATATGAGGGTAAAGGAGGTTAAAAATGAATGCTGCAACTCGAGAGGTATCAGTCTGTTATGTGTAGTCGGTAGGTTGTACGGGAGAGTGCTGACCAAAAGGATTAAAAACTGTATGGACTGAGTAATAGGAGAGGAACAGTGTGGCTTTAGGTGGGATATAGGGTGTGCCGATCAGATTTTTGCCGTGAGACAGGACAGGTCTGTGAGAAGTACCTTGCCAAAGGGAAGAATATGTTCTGGGCCTTCATGGATCTGGAGAAAGCATACGACAGGATTGACAGGGAAGCGCTGTGGAGGGTGTTGCGTTTGTATGGAGTAGGCGGACATCAGTTGGAAGCGGTGCAGAGTTTCTATGCCGGCAACCAAGCATGTGTCAGAGTGGGAAGCGAGGTCAGTGATTGATTCACAGTTAAAGAGGGACTGAGACAAGGCTGCGTGATGTCTCCCAGGCTGTTCAACCTGTATATGGATTGAGTGGCCAGGGAGGTGAACGCGAGTGTGCTGGGTCTTGGCTTGGAACTGTTGGAAGCGAATGAGCGGAGTTGGCAGTTGAGCCAGTTGCTATTTGCCGATGATACGGCCCTGGTTGTGGATTCAGAGAAGAAACCATGTAGGCTAGTGTCTGAGTTTGGTAGAGGGTGTGAAAGGAGTGAGCTTCGAGTGAACGTGGGTAAGAGTAACGTAATGAGATGCTCGAGGACTGTCAATGCGAGCAAAATTAGTGTCACCCAGAATGGAGAGCTCATGAAGGAAGTTCAGTATTCTATGTATCTGGGCTCCCATGTGGAGATAACTGAACTAGTGGAAACTGAAGGGAAGGCGCTAGTGAAGGAGAGGTGTAAAGTGTTGGGTGCACTGAAGAGTGTAATGAGCTGTAGGATGTTGGGAATGGAAGCAAAGAGAGGGCTCTATGAGGGTGTTGTTGTCCCAACTGTGCTCTACGGAGCTGAGACTTGGGGGGTGAGAGCAGAGGATAGAAGAATGTTGAATGTTTTCGAGATGAAATGTTTGAGGAGCATTACTGGACTAACGCTGAGAGACCGCATCACAAACGACGTAGTTTGAATCAGAACAGTGTTGGTGAAGAAGTTGGGGGACAGAGTGGATTCGCGTGTTCCGAGATGGTTCTGGCAAATGGAGAGGATGGATGAAGGGAGCTTGGTGAAAAGGGTGATGAATGCGGATGCGAGTGGTCGCAGGCCTAGAGGTAGACCGAATTTTGGATGGATGGATGGTGTGAAGCAGGCGTTAAGAAGAAGAGACATGTAAGGGGAAGTAGCAGGAGAGCGTGCAATGAACAGGCGTGAGTGGAGAATGATTGTGAATGGTTGATTTTGACGCTGCTCTAATGTGATTTCCCGCCCTGGGCATCCCGTTGTCGAAATGGTCGTGGGTGGGGAAGGCCTTGCCATTATGACGCGACGGAGGTAAACCAGTGAAAACTGTCGGGCCCTGCTACTGTCAACGGATCCTCGGACTGCACTCGGGACCCAGAGTTTATGTTGCGGGGTTACTGGCCGGACCCCTTAACACAAAAAAGCTAAGTTGCGTGAGTGTGAGCGTATGAGGGTGTGAGGTGCGCCTTGCCTTCGGCCACCCCCCCTTCTTGGGGATGCGGCATAGTGTCCGTATCTGAATCTGTATCTGTATCTGCATCCAACAATAAATTGTTCTATGTCCATGTTTTCTACCCCTGCTTCTCTGCAGAGATTGTCAACGGTCCTGATGTGCTTCCATGAGATTGTACTAGTCCGGTTTTATTTATTAAAAAATCCAGGAGAATAATCATCGGGGCGTATTCTACAGGCCGTCCAGAAACCCCTCAATTTGCATACTTGGTAGGTAAATAGCATCTGCTGTTCAAATTTGGTTCACATCAGAAATTCTTTGAACAACTTTTGCAAAATCTCTCGTCAGCAGGACTCATGAATTTCAATGGATCTTCCTGCAAGATGAGGAAACAGAGGCTGGTCGGAGTTTTGCTGATTGCGCCCAGCAACATTACAGCCACTCACGAGCAAGTGCTCGCTTGAAGGTGTTTGTTCGGTGCAAAGCTTGGAAATACAGATCAAACTTCTTTAGGGAGAACACGTTGTTGACAGAATTAGCAAATAACAATCAACAATATGAAAAAATAAACCTTGTATTCGAACGAGCGCCGCGCACACTTGGGCATGGACACGGTTTTGCTCCTGATATAACGAAAAATCATTTGTATTAATATCATTGCTAATGTGTTTCTGGTCCATTTTGGCCCCGGCCGATTCGTACGCCGATTCATTCCATCGGTTGCTCTCCACCTCTAGCTACGTATTCTGGATCATCAGCGGAATGAGAAGAACAGAGTATTATCATTTTACTGTTGTACACACAGCTGTGAATATCAATTTATTCACCTTGTTGTCCTACGTTAAACCACGGCCTGTAATGAAAAATAGCATGGTTATTTTATACCATCACTAAAATCCATTAATATAATTCACGTAACAAAGCTTATCATCAAACCTCAGCTCGAACATAAAAAATAAATAGCCAAATCTTTTGTCCTGAATCTCCAATTAAATAGTACATCACATCGATCCTCTTAATTGGCGGCGGCGATTAATGTACTATTTTATCATGTGAGCCCGCATGTATTTTTTACGGTGTGTCCATATTATATGTATAATTCATATTGTAAATAAACCCCTTTGTTATCGTACAATAATGTAGGCCCCTCATTATGATTTGTTTCTACATTTCGATTTCCCAACCCCATGTTTTCGGGGTTTTCTAACCCGTTGCATACGTGATTTCCACAGCCATGTACTTGATTTTTTACCACACCCATGTATTTGTTATTTCCCCACCCAAGTATTTTTTTTTCAAACCTCCCTAGGCCGCCGGTTTGGATTTCATGGA
>SDVV010040079.1:0-10568 GCA_016164225.1 Gammarus roeselii | reverse complement strand
CACACCAACATGAATGATCAACCCACCACCGGTCAACCTAGACCTGCAAATCTACCCTAAAGCAACTACTCCAACCAACGCGTACCGGCAGGAATTCTCAAGACTACTCGAGGAAGAATATTTATAGCACCGCTACATATACACTGACGGCTCCAAAACCGCGGACGGAGTGGGAGCCGCCGCTGTGTGCGGGGACACCTCACTCTCGGCCACCCTCCCACAAGAGGCCTCCGTGTTCTCTGCGGAGCTTCGCGCACTCGAACTAGCCGTCTCTATCGCAAAAACACATCGCTTCCCCAAATACGTCGTATTCTCAGACAGTCTGAGTGTCCTCACCCAGCTCAAAACACTGCATTATGAACATCCTGTTCTACGTAAGATGCAGTACGATCTCTTTGTGATGACTGAGACGGGTCAGGCAGTGGAGTTCTGCTGTATCCCCGGGCACGCGTGAATAAGAGGAAACGAACCTGCAGACTCGCTTGCTAAACTGGCATCTACTCACCAAGTGCAATTTTTTGCAATACATCACCGGGACTGGTTCCCTATCATCAACTCCCATATAACATCCCGATGGGATGCAATGTGGCAGCAGAGTGGACAAAAAAATGCTTTCAGTCAAACCCTCAGTCGGAGAATGGGAAACAAAGTTCACCAACAGAAAAGACCAAGTGTTCTTCAACCGCTTGTGCACGGGACACACGTGGATAACTCACAACCACCTGATGGATGTCGACATAGGACCAAACGCGCCACCTTGCCCCTGTTGCCACCAAGTGACTATCAGCGTGAAACACTTACTGATGGATTGCAACGCACTCGCGACAGCCCGACGAGCGTTTCTAGATCCCCCGTGCAACCTACAAAGCCTACTCACGGACCCAACCTACCGTAAAAAGCTTATCGCTTTCGGAAAACGCACCGGACTATACGAAGCTGTCTAAACCTCTAACACCTGTGCTAATGAGGTGTTCCCTCCACCTCATTACGCACAGAAACAACAACTCATTTTACAAAGATACGCATCAACTCTTGTGGCGAATATGCCACAATTAAAATATGTGCTGACTTCATCTTGACAAAACTAATTTTTTCGCACGCGAGGCCGTGCGGACTTACCTGGATCAACGACGGTCGTGCCCTACAGGGGAGCCTATTATGACTCACGTTGAGGCTCTGGTAGAAATGAGGCCCAAATCAATTCACTACTGCTCCGGCGAAACAAACTTTCGCTACAATACTATTTTAAGACAAGAAGTCTAATCAACAACGCGGCAATCAGCCGCATCACCAAGATATCAGATAAGCGCCGTTTTGCGGCTTTATAGATTATATGCCCACCGTTTTCCCTACGTGTGGACCACCTGCTGACCTCGCTGAGCATTAATCGTAAAGCTATCTGACGGCTCCAATACGGCGGACGGACTGGGAGCCTCCGCTGTGTGCGGGGACATCCCACTCTCAGTCACCCTTCCACAAGAGGCCTCCGTGTTCTGTGCGGAGCTCCACATGCTCGAACCAGCCATCTCTATTGCCAAAACAGATCACTTCCCCAAATTCGTCGTATTCTCGGACAGTCTGAGTGTTCTCACTCAGCTTAGAACACAAGAACATTCCGTTCTACTTGAAATGCAGCACGATCTCTTTGTGATGTCCTAGACGGGTCAGGCAGTTGAATTCTGCTGGATCCCCGGGCACGCGGGAATAAGAGGAAACGAACTTGCGGACTCGCTCGCTAAACTGGCATCTACTCACCAAGAACAATTTTTCGAATTACAGTACCGGGACTGGTTCCCTACCTTCAACTCTCATATAACGTCCCGATGGGATGAAATGTGGCAACAGAGTGGACAAAAATGCTTTCAGTCAAACCCTCAGTTGGAGAATAGGGAACAAAGTTCACCTACAGCATAGAGTAAGTGTTCATCAACCGCTTGTGCAAGGGAACTCACAACCACCTGATGGATGTCGACACAGGACCAAACGCGCCACCTTGCCCTTGTTGCCACCAAGTGGCTATCAGCGTGAAAAACTTACTGATGGATTTCAACGCACTCGCGGCAGCCCGACGAGCGTTCTTAAATCCCCCGTGCAACCTACAAAGCCTACTCACTGACCCAACCTTTCGGAAAACACACCGGACTATACGAAGCTGTCTAAACGTCAACATTTGTTCAAGTGAGGTGGTCTCGCCACCCCATTACGCACGGAGATAACAATACATTTACGAAGACGCGCATTAACTCTTTACTCTTCTTGTACGCGCTAGTACGCGAATATGCCACAATTGAAATGTGTGCTTGGTTTCATCTTGACAAGACTAATATTTTCGCACGCGAGGCTGTGCGAACTTACCTGAATCAATGACGGTCGCGCCCTGCGGGGGAGCCTATCATGACTCACGTTGAGGCTCCGGTGGAAATGAGGCTCGAATCAAATCGAGCCCGTTTATGACGCTTGGACAAAAATCTGTCTGCTTCTTAGATTTGTGTAGTTGTCATCACAAGTGAAACATCATTTGAAAGTTTTTGTATGCAACAACAATCCTTGTTCATCATTTTTTTTTGTAAGTGGCTGGCCCTTTATCGCTGAAGAACTAAGTTTTGACTTGTGTGAGCGAGTCCTTCCTTTCTGGAGAACTCTGCCTTGCGTCTGTATCAGAATTTTTAAATGTTTCTTGTCCCAGATTGAAAAATCATGCCTTGTCCGTACTCCTTTAGAACCATTCTGATTTGCGTCATGTCACACGCAGTTCTAAATATTCTCCTTATGGGTGATTTTGATTCGTCACACACCGTCTCTAAACTTCCTCATTATGAGTGATTTTGAGTCGTCACAGACAGTCTCTAAACTTTCTCCTTACGGGTGATTTGAGTCGTTACACACTGGTTCTAAGTTTTCTCCTTGCAGGGGATTTTAAGTCTCGATGCACACCGGTTCTACATTTTCTCCTCTCAGGTGATTGTGAGTCTCGTCACACCGTTCTTAAACTTTCTCCTCACGATTGATGTTGAGACTCGTAACACACATGTTCAAATTTTTTTTCCAAGTAATTTTGAGTCTCGTCACACAATTGTTTCAAAGTTTCTTCTTACGGGTGACTTATATCAAGCTAGTTCGGTTTTCTTTCATGCAACACTTTTTTACGGCATCATTTTTTGCTGTTCTTACTAGCGAGATTCCCCTACATTGAATGTATGTCTCTTGCGCGGGAATATTCGTTCTCATTATCTTCTTCCCCTCAGCAGGTGCTATGACGTGCAGCACACTGAGAACTACTGCGAATCCTTGGGGCTCTGGAGCTGAGTAAGCTGAGTGAGAATGTGCCTTGTGCTAGGACCGCGTGGCCCAAACACCTTAGGAGTTACTGTACCCCCTGCGGCACTCCACACCTTTGACATTCGCACCGTAAAGGACATTGATTTTACGCAGCAGTTAACACGATCACACTAATCTGCTAGTGAATAACTTGCAATGGTTCGTTGGCGAGGTTCAACTAGGGAGCTTTTAAACGCCGGCAGATCATCACAAGATGGCATGCTTGCGGTGAAAGTCCCTCAACCTTCCCCCGCCCTTCCTGTTCACGTAGTTGTCGATGGCGTCGTCGTGGACGCAGCCTGTGGGCCGACCGCGCTTTTGGACCACCTACAAAACAACAGACACCTGAGCTTCGACACATTTCCACGTATTTTTCCTCTAGGGGAAACGAACAAACACCGGCGCTTCCTCCTATTCTGCTCATCCGAGCTGGTGACAGATTTGAACCCTGGTCCCAACACTTACTCGTGTCCCACCTGCGGTCACCCTTACATGCGGTGCGTCCAGTGCAGATGCGAGAGATGGACACATTACACAAAACAAAGCACTGGTGTTCAAAAGAAAAGAGTAATGCCAAGTGGGTGGCAATGCATTAACTAACACCCGGCATCCCTCCCCTCCTATGCGTCCAGCGGCCTTGCCGGCACCGCAGCGGCTCCTCGGTCTGCGGCGCAGACCGAGCGGCTCCAGGCTCTACGTTCTACACCCACCCTCCATCCTCAAACTCACCTGCCCTACTGCCATTTTCTGCACCACTTGAACATTCTACAAATGAACACAAACTGCGTTGTCCGGAAACAAATGGAACTCAAATATTTCCTTCACAAACTCCACATCAACATCACCCTACTCCAGGAAACAAAATTGAAACAAAACCACGACGGCGGAGGTGAACTCATTTCACTCGTACGTACAAATCTCCACTTTACGAACACAACTGCCTACACTCACGCTCAACTTTTATTCGAAAACACTGAGTCGCAATCATTCTCATACAAATCTACAAGAAGCAATACAATCTATTTAACGTGTGCATCCCTCCATCCAGCTTATGTCAACCGCGCTACGCACCTCATGAGACAACCCCAACACCACCACCGACATTTTAGATCTATTTTTTCAACGCATGTGACAACTCCTGGCTAACAACACAAAACACTGACCGGAGAGGTGATGTCCTCATTGACACATTAAATGACACCGATACACTCATCCGTAAATTTTTAATCCTAACACTAATCAGACCTCCCCTAACATCTCGTTCTGCTCTCCCAATCTCAATTTAAACTGTCAACGGGCAATCAACCACTGAGAAACGAAGTTGATAATTGACCACCTCCCAATAGTGATCAATTATCAACTTCGATCCTCAACTCACAACAAACCCTCAACGTTTTCGTAACTACAAGAGAGCTTTATACAACGTTGACGTCACACAATACACATCTATCGACGCATCTACACAACCGTGCCTAACCTTGTAGACAGACAACACATACCCGCAGTGTTCGTACGTGGCTCAATCCAACTGTCTCGGCCCCATTAAGCGCAAAATTCAGCAGCGGAACATTTCCGTAATTTACTCTCCATAAACGACAGATTCAAACACCTAATTCAGAAATCGATGCAGACGTTTGTGAACAACAAACAACTCTGTGGCGGGGTGTGCTGCCCAACTCCAGCTTCCGCACCTCACGAGCAAAATTATGAAAACATGTCAGGAGCCTCATCAACAAAAATGCAAGCCGTGCAGACACACGAGGCAATGTTACCACCCAACACACACACCATACCATCAGACCATCAATAAGCAGATAATCTCAATGGACACAAAGCAAATAGTTGCCACCTACCACACCATCCAGATTATAGGAGGATACTCAAGCAGTTATACAAATTGAACATTGACTCAAACATTGGCCCTCCCTTTACATCAGTCATAACTATAGCCGCCATCAGCCAGGCTGAAACTCATCAGCAACGGACTCTGACGGCGTGTCATACAATCTTCTTAAACACCTCTGCCCATACGCCATCACAACTCTCTCAAACATTGTCAAACTTTCCATTCTGAACAATACAATGTCAAGCACCCAGGAGCAAGGGAAAATCACACCCAGATTATACTAGTGTCTAAGTTTTTTAGTGCATTGGAGTCAACGTCCTTCTGGCACAAAAAGTCAAACTAGTAGCAAGTGCGGCATCAAGTCATCGATAGGTCATCGTCCGTCGAAATCAAACGCTCAAAGTTACCTAAGATCCATCCCTATACAGAACTATTTCTCTACTCACGAATCACTCGAAAAAATTTAAGATTGGTTCCAAACAAAATTAATGCCCACATCCTACTCAAAACAACACTCACAAACCTCTCTCAGACCATCCATGAAGGCCTGAACGAAAGGAAGCCAGCCCAACGCACTCTGGTATGAGTCATCGAGAGTAAGGTCTTCAACACAGTTCTGAGACACAAGATCAAGAGTAGGGACTTATCTCCACTGGGCCTCGTCAATAAAATACTTGAAACACACATCCATCCAAACTACGAGAAGTGGTTTGTTCATTGGCTCTTCCGCAGACCTGCACACAGTCTATAATAATAAGTAATCTCGAACACGCCACTTCTTCAACAGTGTCCTCAAGGGCTCCGTCCTTTTCCCCTGACTCTTCAACGCCTTCTTGCACGACCTGCCTTCACCATCTCAACACAACACCTACATTAGCTCGTATGCGGATGACCTCACAATAATCACACAATACCACTAACACGAGACCACTGGTTGTTTAAAACCAGACCCCCGCTGTGAATGGTCAGCGAGACTTATCCTCTCGGTAACATCCTTGAAATTTGGTATAACGCTTTCCGGCATGACGCTATTCAGAACAAAAATACGCTAATGCTTGACTATGGAGCCGCTGTTTACGGTACAGCAGCCAAACTACTTTCGAATATCGCAAACAATGCTATGCGTATGACAACCGGCGCGATCCGTTCCACTCCCTCAAACCCCTGAACGTATTAGCTGACGAGCTTCCACTTTCGCTACAGCGAGACAAACTCTTGAAATGAATCTATTTCAAGACTAGGAGCCTCATCAACAACCCAGCGCTCAACGACATCTTGGGGTGGATGGATGATTATTCATTTTATAGATCATCAACACTTTATTTTAGTATTTTATTTTTTCATATTTCGTGCGCTCTATTATTTATCTGTGCCCTTTTTTCATGACGATAAACTTGGCATTTGTTATTATATATCGAGGCTGGTTGAGACTAGGTGACCCTGGGAATGGGGGGTACTCGTGGGACCCGCGGGACTCGGGAGACCCGGGGGTTTCGGAAACCCGGAAATTTTGGAAGACCAGGAGGATTTGGGGGGACCCCTTGGACCCTTTTGAGGCCCTTTGGGACACCCTTGAGACCCTTTGGGACCCCCTTCTGAAACTGTGGGACCCTTTAGAGGCTCCTCTGAATCCTGGAACCTCTGCTCCCCCTCATAATGCTGTTAAACCCATACACAGAGGAATGTATAAATGTGGAGTGCATGAGTAGGAAACTTAGTTATTACAGTTCACAACATTTCTGACGCAGAGGGGGAGAGCCGCGTCAAGGCTGGTCGAGGTGCGTCGAGATCAGTCGAAACATGTTGAGACAAGTCGAGTTGGACGCGACGAGTCGAGGCTGGCCGAAATGAGTCAAGACAAGCCCATTTGAGCCGAGACGAGGGGACTCAAGGGACCCGGGGAGCTCGGGGTACCATGGGGACTTGGGTTACCCTCCGGGATCTATCGGGGTCCTTTGGGACCCGAGGGACCTCTGCCCCCTCCCAACCTATCGCCCTAAACAATAAGTATGATGTCAATAATCTGAGCAGTTTTTCAGCCCATAATGAACCTGCCCTTTCTTTCCTCGTCACGATCCACAATTTAATAAAGTAATGCTAGTGTACTTGTGCAAGAGCTCCTGTTCGTAATTTTGTGAATAAGTGTTTTTTCAGTCCATGCTCGTTCGCGCGTGCGCGGACCATATCTAATTTCTGTTGTTGACCTTTACCGCGCAACTATAAACCTTGTGATGCGTTGCGGTTGAAGTTAATCTGATCCGTGAAGCCGTAGATCTTGTACCAATTTCGACGATGCTATCTGTGCGCACTGGCGTGCGTACATATTACTCTTGAGGTTCTGAGGGTTTGGAGGCGTGAATTCGTTTCATCAGAGTCTTTATCTTACCTGAATAAAGGAATTTCACTGTAACTGAACTAAACCGCGTAGCTGTAAACATTGAGTTGGGTTGCTGTCGGAGCTTACTTTTTCCGCGTAGCCGTAAACCTTGTACCAATCTCGACGATGTTACCTGTACGCACTGGCGTGCATACATACTACTCTTGAAGTTTTAAATGATTGAAAGCGGAGATCCGTTTCATTTAAACGGTTTTCTTGTGCGCACCAGCGTGCGTCTGACACGACTGAAATTTTCAAATGTTTTTACTTTGACAACGTTGTTTTTCTCGCACGCAGTGGCGTGCGAGCCGAGTGAAATCCATGATCGTCGAGCCCACGGGGGAGCCGGTTATGACTCACGTTGAAGCTCCGGTGGAAATGAAGCTCAAATCTAATCAACAACACCACCAACATTTCCGATAAGCGCTTTTTTTTGCTAAAGAAGAATATATGCTCGCCATTCTCTCTACGCGTGGACAACTTACTGACTCCGCTGAACTCAATCGCAAGGCTATTAAGCCTTCTTTCGCTCACCGAATTCTTAAAATGAACACACCAACGTGGATTCTCCTACCGAATTCTTAAAAAGAAAACGTCACGTGGTTGACCACTTACGGCTGGTCTACCTAAATTTGCAAATTCACCCATAAGCAACTACTCCAACCAACACGTACCGACGATAATTATCGAGACTACTCGAGGAACAATCCCAAGAGTATCGCCCTTTATACACTGATTGCTCCAAGCCCACGGAGGGAGTGGGAGCTGCAGCTGTGTGCGGGGAAACCTGACGGTCGGGTACCATTCCACAAGAAGCCTACGTGCTGTGTTATCTGCAGGGCTGTACGCACTTGAATTAGCCATCTCTATTACAAAAAAAAATACCACCTCAAATATGTCGTATTCTCAGACAGTCTGGGTGCCCTCACTCCGCTCAAAACCTGCAAAATGAACATCTGCTCTACAATGTCCAAACGGTTGATTTTTACTGGATCCTTGGGCACGTGAAAATACGGTGAGATGAGCTCGCAGATTTCCTTGCTAAACTGGCGCCTTCACATCTAGAATAGTTCATCACCATATCCTACCGAGATTGGTTACTTATGAACTTCTATTTAACATCCCGATGGAATGACGTATGTTTCAGTTAAACCCTTGGTTGGAGAATGGGAAATCAAGTTCTCCATCAGAAGAGACCAAGTGTTCATCAACCGTTTGTGCACGAAACACATATGGATAACCCACAACCACCTAATGGACGTAGACATGGGTCCGGACACGTCACCAGGTGGCAATCAGCGTGAAACACATACTGTTGGATTGCAACGTACTTGCAGCAGCCGGACGAGCCTACTTCAATCCCATGTGCAACCTACTAAGCTACTCGCTGACCTAGCCTATCAAAAAAAGCCTTAACGCTTTCAGAAAACATACTGCACTATACGAAGCAGCGTAAAACACAAATACCGGTGCAGGCGGGGTGGTTTTCACCACACAATGCACAGAGATGATAATCTGTTTGTGTAGCTGTGTTTAAACCCTTTCCGTTCCTGTACGCACCAGCCTTCGTATGTACCACAGTTGATATGTTTATATAATTTAACTCTGATGAGGTCACTGTTCGATGATCTTCGTACCCTACGGGGGAGCTGCGATGACTCGCGTTGTGGCTCCGGTGGAGATAAACTCTTGATCTTCATTCGGTAATTATTTTACTCCACAACGTTGCTTGCGGCTCACGGGCTGCAAGTAACGGGTCTGTGTCGTCCATGGAAAAAATCAGTGGGCAGCGGTACCATCAGGAGTACCCCAGGGCAATGTTTTTGAGCCTCTTTTTTTTATAAGTAATATAACTAATTTGGACACGTCATAGTAAATTTAGTTAGCAAGCTAACTAAATTTACTATGACGCTAAACTCTGCCATAAAGAAGACTGTGAGCAAGATCGCATAACCATCCAAAGGGATCTTGATAAACTAATGTACTGGTCTGATAAGTGGCAAATGAACTTAATATTGAAAAATGCACTGTTAAGCACATTAGATCACAAAATCGGAATTTTCCTTACGTCATGACAGACCAGCATATGACTGAAGTCGAACAACAACCAGACCATGGAATATTAAATACCAAAGATCTTAATTGGAAAAATCACGTATAAGGAAGCTATAAGGAAAAGCAAATGAGTCCTCTGCTTTATATCCCGAAATTTCCACTTCGAGTCCAGGGACATCATGCTTCCGTTAGATACTTCACTTGTCAGGCCTCAAATGGAACTTGCAGTACAATTTTGGTCCCCTCACATAAGAGGGGATATTAACAAAATGGAACATGTGCAACACCGAGTCACAAAAATGATTCCGGAACTTAGAAATAAGACATACCCGCAAAGACTCGGCGAACTTCAACTGATATCACTTGAAAGAAGACGACTTAGAGCCAGTTCAGAGAAACTTCCAAATGCCTAAATTGGCTTTCTAGAGCTAGCCCAGAGGGCCTCTTTGCCGAGATTATAATCCAAGGAACAGAAATCACGGGCAAAAACGGCAGCTAAAACCAGTGTGAACATCATTGGCTGAGAATTTCTCTCCCATCAAGATACCAACAATTTGGAACCGTCTACTACATGATGTGGTAACAGTAATAATGTAAACACCTTAAAAAGTCGCTTCGACAAACACTGGGAGACTAATCCGCCTACAAAGAAAAAGTGACGTAAGGACTATTTGGCAACATCCTCTGTTGGAGCCTTCAGCATCCGGCAGCCCATGAACGATGGGCATCGCATATAGGCTGGGCTAGCTGAACTGCAAATTCAATTTTTCAGTACTGCTAGAATGGACTCTTCAGCCCGTCCCAGGCCTACTACTATATTTTGGACATCGCATCGTTTACGCTCCCTTTATTAACTGACAATTTTTGTGTATTTTTTGCAGAAAATTTTGCGTCTTTATTTACGTGTCAAGTGTGAACATTTCGTGTTAAGTGTGTTAATATATAAATGAATAGGTATTGAAACTATGTATA
>SDVV010040078.1:0-10568 GCA_016164225.1 Gammarus roeselii | reverse complement strand
CACTGAAATAGCACAATCCTGCTTATGAGTGACACGATACTGCTTATGAGTAACACATTTCTCTGAATAACACAATCCTGCTGATGAAGTGAGCGACTGCTATAATGATTATTATTTTTAGCGCAGAAGATTGAATCACAGATAGTCTGTTGATGGAAATGGGATCGGGTTCAAACGGTTTAAAATTACCTATGTATACCTTAACCGAATATCATTGGGCACATAAACAGAACATTACAACAAACCTATTAAATAAATAGTGGCAAAAAAACGTAATCAAGGATACATCCGTTTTCCATATTGATTTCTACATTTTATGTACCCTGTATGTGTATCCAGCTGCATGATTATGTGTGCAAAAAAGTGTTGGATTGCTACGAGCCATGGCTGTTGACAGGCAACTATCAACAGGTCGCGCTAGAATCATCAACGATTCAACCGCAATGGCAATATTAACATTTTTCTATGTCAGATCGAGTAGGGGGAAAAAACTGGGTAGCTGGTGAAATTAAGGATATGTTTCTTTTCGGCATACGATTGAACAAAATCTATAGCATACAGGCAGAGTTAATTTAGAAGCCCTTTCCAAACACAAATAGCGCTATAAAATTCGCCCCGTGTTGAAATTGACAGTGGAGAGAAGCCTCGTTCGTCTCGGTGATTTGAATTGCGCCTCATCTCACTTTACTCTTTCGTTTCATACGTTGAGGTATTGATAGAATAAACTTAGTCAGACCTGTTTCCATATCATCAGCGTTGCTGTTAGAATAGCGAGGAGAAAATGATGTCCAGCATTGTTGTGTCTAGTTGCGCGTCCAATCTATTATCAGAATGAGCGTAATTGTTTTAGTGTAACTATCACTACGGGATGTCACACGACACATATGCCATTGGAACTTAATGTCAATTTCGATAACGATCATTAATTAAATTGTGAGAAATATTCCACTAAACATGTTACCAGAAACAGTATAGGGCATTTCGGTCATCAATAACTCGAACTGAGATGATTGGCACACATTTTGTCAGTAATGTAAAGGCTCCGTCATGCAATTGGTCCTGGGATAATTGATTGTAGATCTTGTCTTGTTTGTTGCCATTTTTACGCGGCTTCTGTGTTAGATTTGAATAAAAGATCAATCAGGGCCATAAATAAAGTTTTGTCTTGAGATGAAACAGCCAGATTCAGATATCTGGTAGGTGAGATTATAGGTCACTTGAATTTTAAGCGAAGAGGGGCAATATGCTAGAATGAGATTTGCCAGGAACGTTCATCCCTTACAGAAGTCGCAGTTTCCTATTTACCCGTGGTGGCGTAACTTTAGGACTTACGCCACTGTTACTTTCACTTACAGCGAGGATAAATTACTCCATTCGATCACTCGACAGGACATCAAATTTGCGCTAGATTTTGTCCCAGGTAATATGTATATGATCAATCCCTCAAAGCCCTTGTTATATCAAATAAAATGGAATTCTTATATAAATCATCTACGTTAGGAAACCAACGGATTTGATAATGTTCGTGGATTGTTTCAAACTTCAATGAACGAGTAGAAAAATATCGGACAGAAATATTTAAAAAATCTTCCCAAAACTAGTGAACAAGCCCTTAGTGTAGAATTTTTGGAGGGTAGGCATTGAAGAGTGATGGATAGTTCATCAATTCTCCTTGTCCTGCAATTTGGCCAGTAAATTCCCCACAAAATGCAGGGAGGCTGCATCAGCTCAACCGATGAGCAGTTTTCCCCCTATGAAGTAAGACCATAACTGTCAGGGGGCCCCGATACGTCATAACGTAATGAGCTCTAATACGTCATAATGTCATGAGCCTAATACGGCATAATGTCATGAGCCCTATATACGTCATAATGATATGAGCCATAATTCATCATAATGTCATGAGCCCCAATATACATATCATAATGCTATGAGTCTTAGTACGTTATAATGTCATGAGGCCTGGTCCGTCGTAATGATATGAGCCCTAATACGTCATAATGTCATGATCCCCAATATGTCATAATGTTAGGAGTCCTAACACGTCATAATGCCATGAGCCGTAACACGTCATACTGATATGAGCCCTAATACGTCAAAATAACATGTTCTCTGATATGTCTTAATGTCATGAGCTCTAATATGTCATAATGTCATGAGCTCTAATATATCCTAATGTCATGAGCTCGAATATGCCATAATGACATGAGCTCGAATATGCCGTAATGTCATAAGCTCTAATATGTCCTAATGTCATGAGCTCTAATATGTCATAATGTCATGAGCTCTAATATGTCATAATGTCATGAGCTCCAATGTGTCATCACGGGCGCCGGGACGAGTGGACGGGCGACAGAGTAGGGAAATTAGCAGCTGCCAACTTTGAACAAGGCTAACGAAAAAAACAGTTTCGAAGTAGAATAGCAGCTCTAGTCTATTATTATGCCATGGAAATAGGGGGAGGTTATTAAAGCTGTTACTTCTTACGGATTGGCCTCAAAATGCTCTGTAACTTGGTTGCATTTTTTTACGGAGCACTCACATGCTCGGATAAACAATCCATAAGATTCTCGCTTAGCTTTAGAAGAATCTATATTTTTTACGACACTGCATCATTTGTTTCCGTCTTTAAATCTAAAAAACTCTAATATTTGCCATTACATGAATACGTTTCAATAAACGCTGGCAGTAGGCAATTGCATTCCTTGTAAATGAACGATCAACAACTACAGTATATAAAAAAGTTGGATTGCAAAATAATCAAACAAAAAATGATCGAAAAGTTATGGGTCAATCGAAAACTACTATAAAAAGTGTATTTCAATCTCATGAAAACCATGTAAAGTTACATCGTCATTTTTACACGCATAATAAAGGATAAACACGTGAACACTAAGATCTCGAAGTTTATAAAGATAATTTGAATGTCCTAGGAAAAAAAAACTCATAAAAACTCTTAATAATATAGCGTTGGTTATTACAGCACAGCGTTAGTAGAAATTTTATAATAAACTAATCTACTGACCAGTAACGTTGTAATCAGCTAAAACTAGAAACCTTTAACATTAGACACCGATGCTAACATAATCTTTATCAATATTTCCAATATCCTATTAGATGAATTTTTTTGAGCTTGAATTGAGCTGATCAATTCCATGCAGGAGGCGACTTGAATAATTTCGTAAAATTACACTAGAAAAGGTATGTCATTATAGCCAGTTTATTCCGATCCATGTGCCGATGATACAATTTCTTTTATCGAGGGTTGGGGGTCAGACGACAATATTAATTTTTCACCCGTATGAGCGTCTTCTCTACTTGTGAGGGTTTGGGATGAAATCAAAATTTGCCTGATTGTCGAACTTAAGAATTAAAATTCAGTTTTTTATTTCTAATAATGCGATATTCAGTTCCGAAAATGTGAGACCGCTCATGGTCATTTTAGCGGCTCCCATGATGGGCGCTTCTTCAATTTCTGCATTAACTTACACCAGAAAGAAATATTGCATCATGACTAGTCAATTCCGATCCCTGCACAAGTGATAGACATATTCTTCCAGATGAAGGGGGGGGGGTTGATGACAGCTTACCTTCATTACCTGCATGAATCCCAACACTTAGATTGGCCTGATATGAAACCACTCACATTAAGTTTGGCCGATAAATATTTCAATTGCAATATCCAATAGTTTTTGTATTGTAAACAATATTATTTTGCTTTCAGTTCATTATTGGGCGATGGCTAGCAAAACATCATCTCTGACTATTTTTTTCACGGAAAAGCTCCAATATATGGTCTTCGATACGTTCTGTTGCTTCATACCCAAAAAACGACTCAGAAATGTAGAACTGGTATTGTTTGTTCTCTTATTTTAGTTCATTGATTTCAAGCACGAATGGGCGAACTATCTACCGACAGCGCGAGGCAAGAGCGACGATCCAGTTTCCGAAGCCGATAGGTACCGTAAAGCATAGTATAGGTGAGAGAACCTTCGACCGGGCAACATCAAGCAGCAGCCAAGTCAATGTTCGGGAATCGTGAGGCGACTTCAAATGTCTTGAATGAAGATGATGATCTTGTGCGGTTATATTTGAGGCATCGAAGTGAACCCAGTACGAAAAACGTGAAGTTCCGTTTGTTTTTTAAGTAAAAAATACCAAGTCAGAAACGGCGCTGAACAGTAGATTCAATCCCAGTCGACATAGGGAAAAGTTGTTTGTTTCTGGTGATGTTTCAGGGTAGTAATTTATTCTGTCAACGGAAAATCTGCCACAATGTATGGTCGAGCGGTTAGAGCACTGATGTCGAATGCGGTACGACATGTTTTTTTTACTGAGTTCAGGCTCTGTTTCTTCGTAAGGATGCTCAGAAAATAACTAGAATGAAATAACGCCGTAAAAAAATTGAACATCGCTGGAAGAAAATGTCCAATTCCACTTGATTTTCAGCATTTCCAGTTCGTAGTTGCAGACAACATAACTGATATATAATTTATTGAGAGGCAATTCATTCAGAAAACTGAATCCTATCAAATGCGAATTTACCTAATCAGCAAGGCGAGTTTTGACAACAGTGTATCAATCTGATATAATTTACCGGAAAGCAATTTATTCCATTGCACGTAGATGAACACAAGCAGATCACCTCGAAGACTTTGTATGGAAGCATTGCCAGGGAGTTTAAATAAAGTCTTCTACAAAACCCGAATAGCTGTCGTATCAATACCGTGAGGAACACAATCTTAATACAAAAACATAACTTGTGTTTGTGTGATGGTATTATTTATCGCGTCTATTCACATTGCGTTACGGATGAAAGACTGACATACCCGCCTAAATGGGTAGGATATAAAGTCGATAGTAAATTAGGCTTTTTTGTCATATTGTTTGGAGACACAACTCAAAACTTCTGATAATATTAAATTCTCACAACGAGTTTGAGCGCCAAAAACATTGGCTGCGGCTTCGTATATTTGAAACGCAGAATTTGACACATCCTCGATTGCAAACATATTTGTTGACAAGAAAAATGTTATACACTTTTCTTTGAGCTGAGCCAAATAGCGTTGTTAAGTCCCATTCGCGCACATAACTTTCGTTGTGGAAATGAAAATGCTGTGCCTCGCCAGATCTTCGTCGTTGAACCCTTAAAAATAATTCGACACTGATGTGTTGGATCGCTGAATAATTGAACGTTCATTATAAGACTAATAAAGACAGAAATGAACAAGGACGCGAGTAATATGGTGTGTAATCTAATCAAATGGTAATTGATTCAACACATTTACGAAAACAATCATGTTCCGAACAGCGAAGTTTAAATTTACGTACGATGGCTCAATGAAGGAAGGACATTAGAAGAAATTACCGGCATTTACAACCTTTAAAGATGTTCATTATTGTTGGAACAGTCAAATTGTAACGTATGCTTATAGGATCTCGACTTGGGAGCAAAATGATGACACAACCCACACGAGTCAATAAGGCAATAAGATCATGGCTGATCATAGGGCTGGAAAATACTCTACGGTAATACCAACCAACATACATTTTTAACGTCTTATCATGCACAAAGTATGGCTCTATGATTTGTGTACGTCACATTTTAGCAGCTACTATACATATATATCCCACCCAAACCGGTATTTTGAAGAAGCCTGGACTACTAAACATACATAAGTCAGTACACACTGAACTGCGAAAAAAATATTGTCTAACCCTTTATTTTGCTTGCGTTAGAAATAACTCTATGAACATTATCACTTGGATATGTTCTTCGATGGATTTAATGTGTCAGGGAAATCAATCCCTGCTAGTACACATATAGTGATGTGTACTCATATAGTCAACACACACCTCACGACAGGAGCCTGCATGTCTAATTACTGGACAATATTTGAAGCCACAACTGGTTTAATGCATGGACACGTTCCACCGCTGAAAATAATATGGATTTCAAAAACAGTTTGAGGATGTTGCATTAGCTTTTTACCGCATCTGTCAACAGTTACTTGGAAATTGTTAATGAGCCTAAAATAACGATGTGCATGGACATATAATTTAGCGCATTAATGCACTCACGTTTCGAACAGGATTCAAACTGGCCAAATAAGGAATATTGTGATGACCTTCGAATTAACCTGTTGCCAGTTTCTAGAAGCCCGTCAACGCCAGAAGACGAGAACATAATTTAACGATTTCGACGTCATGTGAATGTAGACAGCCTACACGAAGGTTTATGTAGACAACCTACACGGAGGTTTATGTAGACAGCCTACACGAAGGTTTATGTAGACAGCCTACACGAAGGCTTATGTAGACAGCCTACACGAAGGCTTATGTAGACAGCCTACACGAAGGTTTATGTAGACAGCCTACACAAAGGCTTATGTAGACAGCCTACACGAAGGCTTATGTAGACAGCCTACACGAAAGTTTATGTAGACAGCCTCTACAAAGGTTCATGTAGACAGCCGACTCAACCGGCCATCTCGTTGTCGTGTTGAGTGTCACATTGTTAAGTTCTTTTGTAGCGCAATTAGCCCCTACTGGCTTCTCATGTGGATGTTTTTTTAATTATGTTAAATATATGCAAGGCCGTGGCCGCAACACTAGACCCTGAGCACAGCGATCTCAAATCTGTTTGACTGCTTGCAAAACAGCCCACCATGCAGATATTGCAATTCAAATGAATAATTTGATAAATGGTATACTCAGCTGGATAACGTGGATGACTCCCCTACGTAGGTCATTTAAAAACAAACAATCGATGTGATAATGCTGATCTGATATCTCCAACATCTTTGGAAATTAAACGTGGTTGGCAATCAGCTTATAACAAAATGTAACTTATGCACAACATATGTTGAAATGCAGCTATTTAAATCATACTGCTACTCAATCTACTTATCTCACTGAGGTGTAAATTTACGAGTCACTGTCAGTGAACTGAGAGTGGCATATAAAGATGATTCAAGTGGTTGATTGATGTCCCTAGACTAACGAGTGCAAGCTTCCTATTTGCAGCGTATGATGTTGACAGTCCTGAGGTACTAGTAAAAGAAGTGCCTATATCCTCCAGGGGTGAATCATAAACTCTATATAATAACCCCTTCCAGGTGGCCATATGAAGTCGTGAGGTGTACGAACTATCTGTAATAAGAGGGAGAGATTGGACAGAAATAGGCTGGAGCAGGAAGCTCCCGGTATTAAATAAATTATTTTGTGACACCTGTCTGCTTTTTAAAGTTATGGGCCCAATGTAAGTTTGTGGGTGTCAGGTTGGGGTACTTTCCTGAATATTTTGGCCAACTAGCGACAATATTCTCTAAGCTATTAGATTTTGTATGCACATACAAATGCATGTGGAAAGGGACTTGGAATGAATCTAGGCACCCTTGTCAATGAATCAACTTATGAATTTGTGTCCGTACTTCACACTTACTTTGCCTCGCCGCATGCTCTTATGGTTAGTAATTTGGTAGTGGTAGAAATGCTTTGTTCAACTTTTTCCTTTGTAATCATTAATGTACCATCATAATGTACCATCAATATTTATTATTATTTGTATTATCAATATTATTATTGTTAGTATTATTATTATTATTATTATCAGTATTAATATCATTATTATTATGATTATTATATGCAATTTTAACATTACAATTGTCATTATTATCAATATTATTTTTTATAAATATTATTATTAGTATGATATGTGGTTCCATTATAGATAAAAAATTGACTTTCTAGAGTTAAGTCAAACAATGATAAATATAATAGTCACACACTGAAAATACAACATAAAATGAACTGTGCACCGTCATGACTGGTTTGAAATTAACACGCAACTTCAATCTCGGAAAAAATAACTTTTAACTCCTGGAAATTGTCAATGAAAACGTTCAAACTGAATTTATTTGTCATGATATCCTTTATGTAAATAGAAAACGCAGCTCCAGCAGGATTCATTCCAGCACGCAATCAATTGTCCCTCCCCTTAGTATTTACACCGCCAAGATTAAGTGTTTGAGTACTGGAAGCTGGCCAGATCTGTTTACGGGTGAGGGCCACTCGGCCTGCAAATGAGGCTGCCTGTATCCATTATACAGAGCTTGCGGACGCGGCCTGAGAGAAAACCTGCTAACAGACGCTGAAGTGGGACCCGACGTGTGCACAGGCAAGGCAAGAACGCTTCTGCTCACCTGGTGTATTCACATAAAAGCAGTAACTGTACGTCTTCTCTACGGTAGACATTTCCTTATTTGTCACGTGAAAAGTGCGTAGTTGTAATTGTTAATGTGTGAATACAAATTTGTTGGCACTCCTGCTCTATGTTTTCTACGTAGAAAGGTGTTCTCTGAGAGGGAACATGGACCGCTCTTTATGAGTATTTTTCATACACAATCCGTATTGTGACTAATGGATATTCACTTATAGCTTGTGCTCCTCTGAATAATATTTCTGATCGCATGCCCAATTACTTAGAGAGAAAATCACTCACTGATCTGATGGTGAACAATAGTTTGTACCATTATCTCCGCTATGTATGAATATTCGTGTTATTGGTCGGATTGTTATTGTTAAATGATCAGAAATTTGATCACATTCATTTTCTATTGTGCGATTAGCAACGGAATAGGAAGAATGGTTCAAAGATACCTATTTGTGTTTTAAATCTACGATACAATGAATGAATTTATTTTGGGAAAATAAACAGATGCATTTTCTTACATTGAACAGCATATATACCTTTTTAAATGTTTGCTTCAAAGAATTCCGTCACATAAAACATGCTGTTTGATGAGGTTACAAAGAAGGCCAATGACATATGTATTCCCCCAAATGATGAGTACGCTCAGAAATTAAACAAAAAAGTACTCTAACCTAATTCTTAATTGACGATATTCTAGCATACTGCAGTTAACTAACTTCGTTTGATAACGTAGTTCAGAGATTGGGATATGAGAGACAATGGATGGATTAAATTGTAAATAAAATCCTACTTTGATACCAGCTCATTTACGAGTTCAATAAATTGTGCAGTAAAAACGATTGGCCTTGACAATATATTTTATTGCAATCTCTAAGCAACCCTAACAGCGATCTATTCAAGTTTACCTCGTCAATGATACCGAACAATCCCGGTTTAGCTCATCGATAACATCACTTTTTGTTGGCGTAGTTGAGAGGAATAGCATTGAAAACTGGATATCCTTCTTTATACTCCCACTATAACCGACCCTGTAGTTATATCATGCCCTCTAATGGCCCAGTTTATTACGTAACGGAACAGGATGATCCCATCATTGCAAGTAGACGCAAATCGTTATGATTCCCGAGTCTTTGCCACGCTTCTTATTTGAAGAGCGCTTGCTCGTTTCTACGAGGGTACCGTACCGTAGATCCCTGTAATCCCCATCTCATTGCCCCCATCCATATTGTAGGAACGTTTACTCGCTTCTACGAGCTGTGTACCGCAGATCCCTATAATCCCATTTCTTTGCTCCCCTTCATGTTTCAGAAGCGCTTACTCGTTTCTGCGAGCTGTGTACCGCAGATCCCTGTAATAACCATCTCATTGCTCCCCTTCATATTGCAGGAGCGTTTACTCGTTTCCACAAGAGCTAAATGGCCGCGGATCACGACAGTCTTCGTGTCATGGATACCTTTCTCTTTTAATGAGGGTTTGTTTCTAGATATAATTAAAAATCTAAGTGGCGTTGTCCAATATGACTAAACAACGCAAGATGTGCAAATTCGAGCGTTGGAAATCTCATTGGAAGGACAGTATTATTGCCGCAGAAGGTGTTCGTTCGCGGCAAATCGATCTGGATACACAATTGTCCCTATATTACATTTGAGTTACGAAGAAGGCGGTTATTCCATCATTTCGCTAGGGAGCTGTTAAAGACACAGGTAGAGTGCCCATTAAAGCCTTGAGGTTCGAACGAATAGGAGTTGGAATTGATTAGCTGATTGAAGGACAAGTTTATAGTGATGCAAAAAAATCAGGACTGGAGGCGCCTAGTCATTATTTAAATAGAAAAACGCAGTTCTGCGGCGGAAATTAAAGCAGGAAAATTGTTTCCACATTTATCCTGGTCGAATAAACGCAGTTCGACCAGCATCAGATTTCACTTTTATTATATTTCGAATAGCTTGTCACTGTGTTATGAATCTGAGACTCTGATGCTTGAATGGGTGGGGTGTGTTGTGAGTCTGACTCGGATGCATGAATGTCTCGTGATGTTGTTATGAGCTTGATACTGTGATGCTCAAATGTCCTGTGGTTGAGTTATGAGCCTGACACTCTGATGTACGCTGGTGTGGAGGCAATCATCACTCCTTATTAGTGAGAGTAAAAGTAAAGTAATGAGACGTTCGACGATGACAGCCAGATCAGCGTCTGACGATGCCCAAGTAGAGAGTTATGTGAGGTTGAATGTTTCAGGTGCCAGGGCTCTATTGGGGAGAAGACTGGGCTAGTGGATACTGAACGAAGGATGTAAAGTGTTAGGTACACTGAAGAGTGTGGAGAGCTGTAGGGCATTGGGTATGGAAGTCAT
>SDVV010040077.1:0-10568 GCA_016164225.1 Gammarus roeselii | reverse complement strand
AAGAAATGCTAGTAACACGGAGTTGGCAGTGACTATTGCTGATACAAGAAATGCTAGTAACACGGAGTTGGCAGTGACTATTGCTGATACAAGAAATGTGAGTAACATGGATCTGGCAGTGACTATTGCTGATACAAGAAATGTGAGTAACATGGAGCTGGCAGTGACTATTGCTGATACAAGAAATGCTAGTAACATGGAGTTGGCAGTAACTATTGCTGATACAAGAAATGTTAGTAACATGGAGTTGGCAGTGACTATTGCTGATACAAGAAATGCTAGTAACACGGAGTTGGCAGTGACTATTGCTGATACAAGAAATGCTAGTAACACGGAGTTGGCAGTGACTATTGCTGATACAAGAAATTGGTGAAAAATCCCATTCGCACGAAAACATCCTGCACACGTCGAGTAAAGGAAAAAATACCTTCCGCGTATAAAAGTTGTATTGTGGACTGTAGTGGATGGATGACTCTCGTCACAGCGTGTGGCAGGTGTTTCATCATTCGGCCTCAGCGACTCATGGAGTTGGTCTCAACCAGCATGCGTTTGAAAACCATATTGCAACTCCAGCCATCACTCTTCAACTCGGTAGACCAGGAAGGAAGCGCTGGCAAGAATTCTTGTACCACGCGCCTGGTGATGCATGTCTGAGACATGTCGCGCCTGGTGATGCATGTCTGAGACATGTCGCGCCTGGTGATGCATGTGTGAGTCATGTCGCACCTGGTGATGCATGTCTGAGTCATGTTGCGCCTGGTGATGCATGTCTGAGTCTTGTATTGAAGAATGTGGGAGGGATTGACAAACTTCAGGATGATTTAGGATTTGTGATGGATATAAGGAGGTTTAAAGTGTGTTTCAAGGGGTTGGGAAAGTTTGATAGAGGTATATGGTAGCTCATAGTTGTATACACTACTATATACAACTATAAGCTATTCATGAGCCTCTATCAAACCTACTACTAATATCTCTATGCCCTTCAATGCTTTCACCAATCGCTCTCAAACCTTTCAACCCCTCGAAACCCTCACTAAGCCTCATAATACCTATCTGAGCTTTCCTAAATCCCCCTAAGGCTTGTCAAAACCCCACAAGTTCTATTAATCGTGACTCAGAAATGCAGTTCTACAGACTAAAGACGGCCATCAGAGGGCTTGGCAGGATTCCAGGTGGTTGAGGAGGTCTGATCGGGTTTGGGAGTGTCCAGGGAGTTTGGTTGCAGCAAGATGGCGGTTGCGGATCGAGGAGTGGTTTGTTGACGTGCGTTGGCTGCTACAACGTTGTTGCATTGATGCAACCTCTTGATTGACTACGACTGGCGTACACTTCCGTCACCTGTCAGAAAGGAACCAGCGGTCGAGAGACCCAGCAACGCTGAAGAAGAAGTCAGGCGCAGCGACGATACAAACCGGATGAAATGTGTGAGGATTCATGTATTACAAATTCACTCAAAATGTTAAAATGTATAATTTTATTTTAACCTATATTTATAAAGAATCCCTCTGAACAATTAGGCCGTCATTTACAGCAGGTAACAATAACCCATCACGAGACGTGAGTTATTCACACGTTTATCCCCTCCACTGTCTGAGGGAGCGGCCCCCTACTACGAAATGAGTGACAAATCGCCCACAGCCGGCATTGGTGAAGCTGGCACCTGTTCTGTAGTACGGAGAGGCAGATAAGTTCAACCAACAAAATGGATGTTCC
Source organism: Gammarus roeselii (assembly GCA_016164225.1). Taxonomy (NCBI): domain Eukaryota; kingdom Metazoa; phylum Arthropoda; class Malacostraca; order Amphipoda; family Gammaridae; genus Gammarus; species Gammarus roeselii. The sequence continues at coordinate 8,855 of SDVV010040077.1, read as the reverse complement.
TTAAACCACAATACAGCGAGCGTCGAGATAGCGACGACATGGTCCTTTGCGAGTCGTCGGTGGGGGAGGTAATGACTTCCACTGCGAGTTCTGGATGGGCCACAAGGCCGGGGGGGGAGGAAGTTAGAGAATCAGAGTTCCATCATTGGTCACAGGTCGCACACCTCACTTCGACCATCATTGGTCACAGGTCGCTCACCTCACTTCGACCATCATTGGTCACAGGTCGCTCACCTTGCTTCGACCATCATTGGTCACAGGTCGCTCACCTCGCTTCGACCATCATTGGTCACAAGTCGCTCACCTCGCTTCGACCATCATTGGTCACAGGTCGCTCACCTCGCTTCGACCATCATTGGTCACAGGTCGCTCACCTCGCTTTGACCATCATTGGTCACAGGTCGCTCACCTTGCTTCGGCCATCATTGGTCACAGGTCGCTCACCTCGCTTTGACCATCATTGGTCACAGGTCGCTCACCTCGCTTCGACCATCATTGGTCACAGGTCGCTCACCTCGCTTCGACCATCATTGGTCACAGGTCGCTCACCTCGCTTCGACCATCATTGGTCACAGGTCGCTTCTCACGTCGCTCACCTCGCTTCGATTACGTAACTCGACGACCCCAGGTGACGTCACATCGTCACATTACGTCACATCGTTCCATTACGTCACATTAGTAAAGAAGCTTGCGTCACATCAGTAAAAAAGCCTACATCACATCAGTAAAGAAGCCTACGTCACATAAGTAAAGAAGCCTACATCACATCAGTAAAGAAGCCTATGCCACATCAGTAAAGAAGCCTACATCACATCAGTAAAGAAGCCTACGCCACATCAGTAAAGAAGCCTACGTCACATCAGTAAAGAAGCCTACGTCACATCAGTAAAGAAGCCTACGCCACATCAGTAACAAAGCCTACATCACATCAGTAAAGAAGCCTACGCCACATCAGTAAAGAAGCCTACGTCACATCAGTAAAGAAGCCTGCGTCAAATCAGTAAAAAAGCCTACGCCACATCAGTATAGAAGCCTACATCGCATCAGTAAAGAAGCCTACGCCACAATCAGTAAAGAAGCCTACGTCACATCAGTAAATAAGCCTACGCCACATCAGTAAAGAAGCTTACGTCACACCAGTAAAGAAACCAGTGTCACATCAGTAAAGAAGCCTACATCAGATCAGTAAAGAAGCCAATGCCACATCAGTAAAGAAGCCTACATCACACCAGTAAAGAAGCCTACGCCACATCAGTAAAGAAGCCTACGCTAAATCAGTGAAGAATCCTACGCCACATCAGTAAAGAAGCCTACGTCACATCAGTAAAGAAGCCTACATCACATCAGTAAAGAAACCTATGCCACATCAGTAAAGAAGCCTACATCACATCAATAAAGAAGCCTACGCCACATCAGTAAAGAAGCCTGTATCACATCAGTAAAGAAGCCTATGCCACAATCAGTAAAGAAGCCCACATCACATCAGTAAAGAAGCCTACGTCACATCAGTAAAGAAACCTACATCGCATCAGTAAAGAAGCCTACGTCACAATCAGTAAAGAAGCCTACGTCACATCAGTAAAGAAGCCAATGCCACATCAGTAAAGAAGCCTACATCACATCAGTAAAGAAGCCAACGCCACATCAGTAAAGAAGCCTACGTCACATCATTAAAGAAGCCTACGCCGCATCAGTAAAGAAACCAACGTCACATCAGTAAAGAAGCCTACGTCACAGCAGCAAAGAAGTCTACGACCCATCAGTAATGATGTGACGTCACACAACATCACATCTGTAGGTTGTGTGACGTTACACCCCCCTTCCCTCTTCACACCAGTTTAATCCAGAAAGAAGAAGCTGCAGTAATTGGCCCACCGAACGTCTCCTCCTTAACGAGGTCACCCTCATTAAACTCGTTAACTACTTCGTCGAGAGATAATACGAGAACGTGCGTAGGTGAGAGTTTGTCTCATTAAAGATGACAATTATACCGTCTTCGTTAAAAAATGTTTCTAAAAAAGATGGTATAGTTTTATCTGTGTATAGACGGGGGATGGGAACTTCTTTCATGGCGGGACACCAAATATTTAAAATCAAAAACATGTTCAAATTCTTGGTCTATTTGTCAAAACAACATTTTTGAGTAAATCTTAAAGTGTACCTTCCAATTACTTCAATTAATGTAATTTGATCAGAAAAACTTTGGATGAAAAAATGGGTAACTATAGACATATTAACCTAGCCTAATACAAAGATGAAGGGCGAGGCTGGCATGGCAACGACGCTGTTCGGGAGTAGTGTGCTGGATGTGTATGTATAATACAGTAGTTTACTTGAATGTTTTATTCACACCTTTGTAGATATAATTACCTCAGCTCCCACCGTATGACAGATACACTAGATATCTCTCTCTAGAGTACGGCACAGCATCACTTTCACTCTCATTTCCGTTGAGGGGAGGCACAGAGTGCCATCGTCATGCAGTGTAGAGAAATACATTGTTTGGAAAGCTCCTCACATCTCTTCGGCCGGGAGCCGGTAACAACATGCACAGTTTAGCACGCATTTTGCACATGTACTATGGTTCCAAGAGAGTAAAAATAATGTTATTAGTTTATTAATATGCAATAGCAGTATTGCAACATTAATGGACGTGTTTTAACTGCAACCTCTACATCGGTTTTAACTCTTCATTAAGGTTGTCGGTAAAATACGTTTAGCCCGATGTACAGAGACGATGACTCAGTGAAATTAATAATAATGGTATCTCGTTTATCAATATGTAACGGCACATTAACCTTTCTCTAATAAAAGTGTTATAACACTCCGTTTTTGCGCTTCAGTTTATTCTTTAAACTGTAGTTATTTTGCCACTCCTTGCAAACCTGTAAATTTTGAGTTTATCACGGTGTGAGCAGCTTGTTGTGGCTATCAACCCTTGAAAGTGCTTTCTTAGCAAACAGCTGACTGCCCTCGGACTAGGTTGCTAGCACAAGAGAGGTCGTCGAGTGTAGGCTGTTTGTGCCTGTCGAAGGGAGAGGAAGTCAGCAGTTTTGTACACGATATAGAATAACCAGGGGGCCATGTGCTCATTCTAAAGGACGAAACAGTTACCTCCATAGCCCTGTATGTGATACTCATTTAGGGCGGAGTCTATGATTCTGCATTGGGTGCCAATAAGATATAATGAGCCAGGAGGACATGCCTCTCAGAAGTTAACAAACTGTAGGGCTGTTCCCTCATAGGAGAATTTCCTTCTCACACATCAACACAAGGCACCTCCCTTTTGGAAACTTTTCAGGCATTGGGGTTAGTTGAGAATTAGGTCATAACTTTGGAGACTGACAGCACGACGGGAGGTGAGCCCATTCGAACAGCGTAGTCTGAGTTTGGTTAACACCGTTATACACTTGTCAAATATAGGTGCTCCATAGAGTGTCATTATCGAGATCTCCGTAATACTGTGCAAGACATATTATTCATTCCGTGTACTTTTGCTGTTATGTATGTCACAATTTTGTGTTGTTCATTTCTTTACAGGGTGGGTAGACTTAACTTTCCGCCTACATAGCTTGACTTACACATATTAGGCATGTTTGTGCAGAGGTTCAATTAGTACATGCTATATGTACACCAGATATACACATTTACTGTTATAAACATTCTGAATCATATGTTTTTATGGTTACCATCAGATTAATCAATAATATCATACAAATTCGTGTCATCATTTATAACTTGCACCACCTTTGAGTCATAATTAACGACTGTTAACTTTGAAAGTTCGTAACAAAAGTACTTCGGCGAATGCCAAACACAACTCTAGATAGTAAATTAATGTTTGCGCACATTTAATGCTTGAATGCTGTCTTCAGACTTGCTCCCGCTGACGTTGACGGGATACGTATCATCTGTGTTGTGGAATTGCCTCAACTTTGTCTGCCTGTTATAATTCCTAAAAACCATCAAAATCTAAAAAACATCTTCCTCCTCAAACGTACACGACACTGTTTATCCATCAATTGCTAACGGGGCGCAGGGACGTGGATGATGCTGACGGGAGCAAGGGAGCGTGGTTGGTCCGCCCCGCCCCGGAAATCAATGAAACGACGCGTGAGGTTTTATTATTACCAGCAAGCAGGAGCGGTGCACCAGGGAAAAAATGCACCGCTCTAGACTCCAGTCCCTAACCAAATGTTATTCGTACCAGACAGAAAGTAATGTTATTGCACTCTGCCTGTGCTCCCTTCCATTGCCACGAAGATGAGTGCACCATTGTCAGGAATCGACGACGTATAGAGCGACCGACTTTGTAGGTCACATATCAACGAAGGGCAGATTATATACAATGAACGGCACAGGAAGAGAATTGAATGTTTCATGGCCTTCTGTACCACATTAACAGTGAAGAGCTTATATCGTCAGCTTATCTTTGGCCTTATAGGTCGGTCGACAATATAAGAAGTCAGCTAATTTTAATTAGGTTTCATTGCCTGAAGAAGGCCCATGCAAGGAAAGATTGTGAAAAAAACACCTTGACAAACAGTTCAGAAATGGACTAAAAAATAATTACTAGTAAATGATTGACGCGTGAAGTGTGATACACAGCGCAAGTGTGCTACACAGCGCAAGTGTGCTACACAGCACAAGTGTACTACACAGCGCAAGTGTGCTACACAGCACAAGTGTACTACACAGCGCAAGTGTGTTACACAGCGCAAGAGTGCTACACAGCGCAAGTGTGCTACACAGCACAAGTGTGCTACACAGCGCAAGTGTGCTACACAGCGCAAGTGTGCTACACAGCGCAGGAGGCTACACAGCGCAAGTGATCTACACAGCACAAGTGTGCTACACAGCGCAAGTGTGCTACACAGCACAAGTGTGCTACACAGCGCAAGTGTGCTACGCAGCGCAAGAGTGCTACACAGCGCAAGAGTGCTACACAGCGCACGTGTGCTACACAGCACATTTGTATGTAACATGCATTGTTCCATCAGGTGCATAATCACCTCATGCCCGCGTTTTGATTCCATAGCCCATGCATGAAGATTGTTTGTTTTATACATGTATATACATCAATGAATGCTATCTAAACGAAGTAATGTAGTGGTGTTGGAATCAGAACGTAAAGAGGAGCAACTTATGTCCACGATGGAACGCAGTAGGCAAAAGGTTACTCCATTCACAGGATGTGTTTTTAGAGTTAAAATTCATTGGGTTGCAGTCGTAAGGTAGCAATGGCCCAATATTGCTTGATCGTTCAATGCAGTTGCGTAGTTATCATACATAACCAAGTGCAATAGGGTAGCCCAGTGGGCGATGTCAGCCAGTGTTGCACGATTGGTAGACGTGGAACACTTGATACAGTGGCTCGTGGGGAGATGAAGGCTCAGAGACACGGCAATTAAGGTGCTGGTATCAACACTACACAGAAGATGAAACAACTAACGGAACAATTGGATGACGTGTCTGGAATACGGTAAGCCTGAGGGGTTAATAAAATACAATATGTAGAATGGGTTCTTTGGGGTTAAAAGGTAAGTTATCCGTGCATTCGGTATCTTAACACGGTAAAATAAAGGTATTTAACACCAAACTCTGTTGAACCAACGTATTCCACTTTCAATTAGCTATATATTAAACAGGGCAAAGCAATGAATTGATAGAGGGCAAAAAGCGGAAACCACCCTTCCCCCCTTGTGTACGTCAGTGCAGCTGCATGGAGGCTAGGCAGCAATTAGCGCTTCCGAGGCCCACCAGCCTGACTACCTGCGGCGGACCTTTTTGTTCAGCAGGCGCCCGGGCTGCTGTGAACGGATTATTGCTGTGGTTGGGAACCACGGCAGAGGATGACTCATCGGTCTGTGACGTCGGCAAGAGGAGATGAGTCCTAGGTTTACAGCATAGGTTATAGTATGGTTGTCTAAGATGGGTGAGTCTGAAGAATACCTGATGGATTTTTTTCCATATATTTAATTAATTTGATTTCAATATGAAACTTTTTGTTCGAGGGAAAGTAAAAAAAATGCAATTGCATAAATACAAATAGCAATTATTGTTATCTGAAGTTTTGTATTTCCCCCCCTCGTAGCCGACTAAATAATTGAATCACCATCACGGGACGCTGCAGGCCGTGGGCTCGACTCTCCCTGTCCCCGAGTGCGCCATTCTAGCTGGCTGCTCAGAGGCGTGAGGCCGGCACCTAAAGTCAGAAGACATAAGAAAGCTTCCGGCGTACACTCAGGGCAAGATCGTGGTCAGTCGTGCGACTGAGGGAAGTGATAGGCCCTTCCTCAGCTTTGTGTACACAAACTGTTTAAAAGACCTAAAAACAACGCATATCAGCATATGAACTTATATTAATATACTCTTACTGCACTAGCTCAAGATATCGCGTTACAGGCAGTCTCAGTACGCGCATCATGTAATCATAATCCGTCCAGTGGGCGCCGGCCATATCGCGTTACATGCCGCTCCAGTACGCGCATCAACATAGGCATAAATCCCTCCACTGAGTAGCCGCCATGTCGCCTTACAGACGGCCCAGTATGCGCATCAACATAGCCATAAATCCATTCACTGGGCGGCCGCCATGTCACGCACTTTTCCACCTCGCCTAGCGGTAATGAGCCCCACTTCCGCTCCTGAGGTTTTTACTCTGTTTGAGGGGTTTCAAGGTGATCGAAGGTACCTGTCAAGGAGGCTGCTAGTCAGCCAACTTGGTGAATGACATCGTGTAAGCAGACGCTGCTTATTGAGTAAACTCGCGAGAACCAGACCCGGATGGTTGATATAAAAATAGCGGATTGACAGTCACTTTGATTAATTCCATAAACCAAATGGGTAGTTTATCCTGAGCAAGATGCGGTGTGTTATGCAGTGGGCAGCACACGCACCCAACCAGACCAGACTCTTGAAGTATAATTCTTGTCGTGTGCCCACTCAGACCATAAAGGGTCAATAGTTCTGAATGAAATAGGAGAACGTGTCACGCAAGACGTCATCTGAATCCTCTCTCGGGGCCTGCGAAACAAAGTGTACACCTTTGCATTGCAGTTGCATTAGCGGTGGAGCAAGGATACACAGGCAAGTCACGTCTAACAACGATAAGATGTTACGTCTAGTACTCCTTGCTTCCTACATTATCTCGCGGCAGAAAAGTGTTACGTGACGTGCAGCTCGACATCGTGTAAGTGTGAGCGAAAAACAGCTCTTCAAGGCACGACATAGTTCCTTGTACCGATTTGTATTTTAGAAAACTTTCCAAGCTCGGTATATTCATATTCTAGCCACCCCACCCGCCAGTGCAGTTGTCGCGCATTGCACGATTGTCGTGCACTGCATGGCTGTCGTGCAATGCATGGCTGTCGTGCAATGCATGGCTGTCGTGCAATGCATGGCTGTCGTGCACTGCATGACTGCCGTGCATTGCATGACGGCCGTGCTTTGCATAGCTGTCGTGTAGTACATGGCTGCTATGCCCTGCACGGCTGTCGTGCACTGCATGGCTGTCGTGCACTGCATGACTGCCGTGTTTTGCATAGCTGTCGTGTAGTACATGGCTGCCATGCACTGCCTGGCTGTCGTGCACTGCATGACTGCCGTGCACTGCATGGCTGTCGTGCACTGCATGGCTGTCGTGCACTGCATGACTGCCGTGCACTGCATGACTGTCGTGTAGTACATGGCTGCCATGCACTGCATGGCTGTCGTAAAATGCATGGCTGTCGTGCAATGCAAGACTATCGTAAACTGCATAGCTGCCATGCACTGCATCGATGTCGTGCACTGCATTTCTGTCGTGCACTGCATGACTGTTGTGCACCGCATGATGACCGTGCATTGCATAACTGTCGAGTACTGCATCGCTACTGTGCAGTGCATGTCTGTCGTGCACTGCATTGATGTCGTGCACTGAATGACTGTCGTGCACTGCATAGCTGCTCTGCACTGTATTGTGTGTGAACTGCATGGCTGTCGTGCACTGCATGACTGTCGTGCACTACATGGCTGTCATGCACTGCAAGGCTGACATGCACTGAGTGACTGTCATGCCTGTCGTGCACCAGGTACATAGCGGTCGTGCACTGCATAGCTGTCGTGCACTGAATGACTCGTGCACTGAATGGCTGCCGTGGACTGTAGCTGACGCGTACTGCATGACTGTATGACTTGCACACCATGGCTGCAGTGCACAGAATGGCTGTAGCGCACTGCGTTGCTGTTGGGCACTACATGGCTATTGTGCACTGCGTGGCTGTCGTGCACTGAATGTACGCTCTTCTTCACTGATGCTCCTCCCATCAAACGAGGCGACCAGCCGTGGTCTGGACACCTTTGCTCCTCACCAACCAACTAAGAGAGGCCGACGACTGGTCCAGTATCAGTCACTGCATGGCGGCACGAGGTTACCATCTTATCATATCACTATGTCCGTCGGAACTTCAAACACTGGATTGTCATCAGAAATTTGAAACACGCTGCTATTGTTAATTAATTATTCTGTAATACTTTTTATAACTGCTTCAGAATAGCATCTCAAAGGCCGATTGTGTTATGGTTCATCTTTGAATTCAAATTCGACTGAGCACAATTACATAGAACAAAGACTCGTCATCATCAGAAGTATTACTGCTGTGCTACCGTGCAAAGAGGCGCGTCATTAAAGGTTAAAGCTGTGGTGCTAACAGGCCTGATAGCCGATACCGGTGTGAAAGCGTGAAGTGGTCCAAGGGAGTGCGAGGTACGATTAACGTGAAGGATGCCACGCCAAGGCGTGGAGGACTATAGAGATGCGGCTATGTACACCCACAGATACACACACGCACACACACACACACACACATCTATAT
>SDVV010040076.1:0-10568 GCA_016164225.1 Gammarus roeselii | reverse complement strand
CTTCAAGGCTGTGACGCCAAAGCGAGGCATCTTCAAGGCTGTGACGCCAAAGCGAGGCATCTTCAAGGCTATGACGCCAAAGCGAGGCATCTTCAAGGCTGTGACGCCAAAGCGAGGCATCTTCAAAGCTGTGACGCCAAAGCGAGGCATCTTCAAGGCTGTGACGCCAAAGCGAGGCATCTTCAAGGCTGTGACGCCAAAGCGAGGCATCTTCAAGGCTGTGACGCCAAAGCGAGGCATCTTCAAGGCTGTGACGCCAAAGTAAGCCCATAATCCTTGGAGGCAGATGCCATTTGTTGGTTATCAAAGGTAAACACAGAATGAAAGTCACCCCGGATACAGTCAAGGCGAATACACCAATTCACAGATCACTGTTCGGTTATTTCAGGAAGGAACTTCTTAGCGTATCTGTCTTATGTTCAATAGATCACTCAATGTATAGATGTACGAAATACCAGATCACTGATGGCAGGAACACTCGAGTATTCGAGCAGCATCTTTCCAACAAAGGTTCAAGACAGTAGCATCGGGTTCTCAGAAGATCAGTGCGTATGAAAGTTGCCATCGAATGTGGCTGATCCCACACTGCCGCTCATTCACCGTTTGGCTTTGACAAAATGGAGGCTGGTGAGCATTCCCAAGTGTTTGAGGACAGAGCCTGAATTCCAGAAAATATATGTACAGAAAGAGTAACATGATGTCAATAGGAGTGTGTCATTATCTTCATCATATGATGTGAGGAGCAAAATCACACACTGATTCAGTAAATCCAATGACTGCATACATCCGGGACCATCTATGGCCCCAGAGCTATCTCAGATGTTGATGCAATTTAGGTTGGAGTTACTTACCGCCTGGTCTGATATTACCAAGATAGACTTGATAATAGCTTCGGCTGAGCAGGACAGACCTCACAAGGTTTCTATGGCATGGAAATCCCAAGGATCCTGACCCCAGTAGACACCTATAGCTTCAAGGTTATTTTCTTTTGAGCACCCCTATCACAGGTAATTCTGAATACCACCATAGAGCATCACTTAGAGAAGTAGGCTGCACAAAGGGACATAACAGGTAAAATCAGGTGGACATCTATATTAACAACTTCTTGGTAGTTGCATCGACTAGAACAAAACTACGGGATTCCACAATTCATCCAAGAAAAATTTGTAGAAACGCAGCTCAACCTCGGGGAATGGGCTATGAGAGACCCTCAAAGAATTTACATAACAGAAAGGTGAATCTGACGTCCGACCCACTATCCCAGTTAAAGGACTGAGATGGGATAGAGTCCGTGACACATTGATGACGGTGGCTCCCAAGGAGTTAGAAGCAGGTAAACCGAGAAAGAGAATCACCCTGCGGTGCTTATTTCTCTACGGTTACTGACACCTATCACCATCAGAGCTAAGTTCTTAATGGAGAAAATCTGACAGGCAAGGGTGAGTTAGGATGATGATCTCCCTGACGCTATTGCAATAAAATGGGAAAAATATAAAAAAGGGTTCAAGGAGATAGGTGACATACCCACCTAACGCAACGTGGAGGTAGGTAAGTCAATGACCCTACTCCCGTTTGGGGATGCATCTACGGTGGCACATGGAGCAGTGAGGTATGGAGTAAGTGAAGGTAAAGCTACGCTCTTGGCGGAAAATGTAAGGAGTGCATCGTTAGAGAGAGCGCTTTCCGGGTTCATGATGGAGTTAAACACAGTTGTGCTAGGAGCAAGGTTCACCAGGTATATATACAGAGCTAACAAAAAATAGTCAAGGTTGAGCCTGTACAACCGTTGCTCTGAGGTGAATACATTATGCACACTCATTGTGAGCTTACAAGCGCAACCGAAAGCTTAACATCAAGAAATTTCTACCCAATGCGAATGGGCAATAAATTCCCAGTCAAAACCCCGCTGACTTGAACTCGAGGAGTCAACCTGAAGAAAATTAAATCGAACCACATGTGGTGGCATGGTCGTTATAGAACATAGTGGAATTGTAGGAAGTAGAGAATTTCGATGATCAATTGCACACTGTAATACTAAAATAGCAGAGGAGACCCCACACCCGGAGCAGATCCTATTGTCATTGGCAAACGATTGCAGCACGTTCTGGAAGTTAGTCTACACTTTCAGGAAGTAAGTCTAAATCGAACAATACGAGAACCAGCAAGGCATAACTTTACATTTCAAGGAGCAAATTCTGACAGCTTGAAGGACGAAATAATAAACGTAGACTTCGGGTAGCAAGTCGATGAGAGTGGTGCGAGCAAGCAAGCGATGCATCCAGGAGAGAAAAAATACAAATTATTATCTCTCTTATCTGGATAATGAAGTTCAAGGAGCAATCGCTTGCCGATACACATTGTACTAATCCGACATCAGAGTCAGAACAAGCGCCAGAGCAGGCTGGTGGAAGAGTGAAGTGAGTAGTCAGAAGCGCCAAGAAAAAAGAAAGAAAAATATTTGCTAACTTGACCAAGCTCTATCCAAATGGGTTCTACTCATATGTGAATGGGAGACGTGTGGTTCGTGACAGCATTTGCCGTGCACGAAATAGTGCAGGCAATCTAAATCACCCGATGAAGATATGTCTATCGTACTCAACGAATACTTTGCAACCGTCTTCACCTAAGAGAATATGAATAATATCGCAGAAGTCGAACTGACTGCAGAAGTACAACCATTGGAAAATATTCACTTCCTCGTTGATGAAGTAGAGGAACTACTCAGCAAAAAAATGTTTACAAATTTACAGGACCAGGTGATCTGCATCAGAGAATATAACGGAACCTCTCCGAAATCCTAAGCAGTCCACTGGCGGAGGTCTTCAACAGGCCTATGACTACTGGAATTATTTCAGATATTCGGAAAACAGCAAAAGGGGAGTAGGCAACAGCCAGGGAACAAAAGACCGATAAGTTTTTTATCGGTGGTCGGCCAATCCTTGGAATGATTGATGAAAACAAGTGTTAAATGTCACCTCGAAAAAAAACACATTGAGAAAAATTGCAGAATCTGAAAGTGGGCTTAGGAGACAATTGCACACTGATTCGTGATAGGAGTGAGTATACGGGAATGAAAGTGTGCATTAAGGCGGCTCAGAGCGTGTGCATTCGTGAACCTGTTGCTTGGACGCAATGATGTGCAGTGTTGGTAAAAACGAAGGGTGCATTCAGAAACTGTGCATTAAGATATAGGTTATCGAAGTGCGCATTCAATGCGATTGCTCACTTTGGCAACGTTTTTGTCGGCTCCCTAAGCAATATTGGGAGGATTGAATGTGTGCAGTGTACCTTACAAGTTCAGTTTGAATTGATGAAACAGACCATAAAGTTTAATAAGTTATGTGATTCATATAGCGTCCGGCGTCCGGGGCGCTCAGTGTGATTATAAACTAACACAGAGCGAGGTACATTGAAGACTCGGTTCAGAAACGTAAATAGAATATGCATTCAAAATCTGAAATGGTTTATCTGGTTGAACACTATGAATTATCAAACGTCATAGTATGAAAGGTTCGTAAAGTAGGCATATTACTTTCAACGAACCTGTAATGCTTATTTTATTCTCTCATCGCCCTTTATAAGTCAGTGGCAGCTACTTCGATTCAGACGCGGCAGATTAAGGGTTCAAATCCCGTTGCAGGAATGCCCTTTAAGTTTCCTGAGAACCTCTGGCCGATGCATCCTTTAAATGCACACTTTTGCAATGCACATTTTGTAAAACCCACAGGTGGTGAATGTGCATTCGACAAACGTTGTTAAATGTAGGTTTTAGGGCATTCGCAAGCGTTATGGAAGTAGCCTTGCAATGCACGGTTCTTTTTTTTGGTTTCTGAGTGCACCTCACCACGGAAACTGAGCAAACTGAGCCGCCTGTCCAATCTCTTTGACTGTTCATTAAAGTCACCGAGGTAAACGATGAAACCAAAGCTGTCGATTTTATTTGTCTTGACTTTCATTGAGTGTTTAATAAGGTCCTCCATAAACGCCAGCTGAAAAAAGTGGAGACGCTTGGCATAATAGGCAACGTGTCCAGGTGGCTCCTAATTGGCTCACAGGTCGCCAACAACGGGTCTAAGTCGGTCAATGAAAACGTCAGTGGGCTGAGGTAACATCTGTTGTACCCCGCAAGAGTGCCCCTACTCTTTATAATTCATATTAATGACCTCGACACCGACATCGTTAGCAAGTTTTCAAAATTTGCTGACGACACTAATTCTGCACAAAACTATCCAAAAGAATCTTAAATGACTAGTAAGCTGTTCTGATAAGTGGCAAATAAAAATTAATGTAGAAAAATGCACTGATGTGCATATTACATTACAGAAAATAAATTTTACTCACGTAATGGCAAACCTGCAAATGATTGAAGGTGGCCAATAACGAGATCTTGGAAAAATGATCACCCCTCACCTAGGAGGGGATATCAACACATGGAACGTGTTCAGCACCGAGCAACAAAATGATTCAGGAACAGAGAAATAAGACATCAGAATGATTCGACGAACTTAAACTGATCTCACTCGAAATACTACTACTTAGAGGTCAGTTGATAGAAACCGTCAAATATCTAAATGGATTTACTAGATCTAGCCCTGTGGGTCTCTTTGACCGAGATTATAACCCAAGGAACAGAAATAATGGACAAAAACTGCAGCTGAAACCATTCAGAGCATCATGTGGCCGGAAATTTCTTCCCAATTAAGATATCAACAATTTGGAACCGTTTACCACAGTAATAACGTAAACACCTTGAAACCGCCTCGAAAAACACTAGGAGACTAATCCACCCCAATACCAAGAAACCGTGGAGCAAGGACGATTGCCATCGAAGGTGGCAACAACCTCAGTACGAGTCTTCAGCATCCGGCAGCTCATAAACGATGGGCGTCTCATCAAGGCTGGACAAATTGTCACAGACCGTCACAGACCTACTACTACTACCATTACTATACATTTGGAAGGGTGAAAAGGTTCATTGAATCACTAAAGAGTAAGATTAACGATCAGTCAACAGGTGATGTAACGAGCAATACAAATGGTACAAAACGAGAAAAAGTCTGCCCCTCAAGGACGTGTAATGGGCTAGAGACTGTGTGATCGATCAAACGACTAACGCATGAGGCATTTGTGGATAAGATAAAAATTAATTGAGAACTCAGTTGCAGCGGTACCACTTCATTTATTAATTACCTCAATCTGATACCAAGAGCTGACAGATTAATTGTAGTACCTTGAACCATAGGAGCCAAGTTAGACCAGGAGTCAAGTATCCTTTCCTGCTAATTTCCAAGCATCAGATTATCGATCTGATCATCAAGAGGGTCACAGAATAAGGCACCACCTTGAAGTAAACCAAGCTGTGAGCCTGTGACCAGCTTACGTCAAAGTTGAGGGGTACCGAGAACTAGACAGAATACAGGATGCTATCAGGAATTGCACGTAATGAATACGGGAACGTGGGACACACTTTCGTGGATCATCCTGCAACCTCAACCAGGTTTCAAAGGGAGTCTGTAGTGTTTCTAGCGGTTAAAGGTGTAGATTATGCCGGTACCCTCTTTGTGCGAAGCAAGGGACGCAAACTAAAAAAAACGATACATAGCACTCTACATCTGCGCATTCACACGAGCAGTTCCCGTGGAAGTAGTCAAGGATAGGTCCGCAGAAGCATTCCTGAGCATTCATTTTCTGCCTCGTTTGACTCCGCTCATCTTATGTTGGATAGTCTACTTTGATATCGTAATATAGTTGTTAAATTTTTACGAAACGGAAGAAAAATCGTGTAGTACGTATGATTTCTTTGAAACCAATCATCGCATCATGGTAATGATACATTTTGTTCATTAAGTAGTCAAGGTCGCATGTGGAATGATTTACGTAAGCAATGAGTCTGAAGAAAGGAACAGTGTCTATCTGAAAATGGTGACGTGTGTTTCAGTATCTAACCACCGCTCCATGGATACTTTATACTCGTAACTAAACCCGTTGACTAGATCGATAAATTTAGTTTAAATGGGTAGTCAAGACCAACCCTTTGACGAGCAAAGATAAAGTTGTAGTCTTATGTTAGTCTTCGTAGTACAATATAATGACAAATAAATTTCGAAGTGAATCAAGAGATTCTCTGAAATCACACGAAATAATGTGAGTCTCTGAACACCACTCAATAAATATGAAATAATACTTGAAAAACTGGTCAGAAAAGAAACTAAATTTTGATATCGTAGAGGATGGCACAACTGTCATGAAAAAAATGGCATAGAGTGCACAAATGGCAACCGCATATGTCCTTTGATGGGCGTGCAACATGAGCGTGCAGGAAAGTCCTTGAGTACGCAAATGGTAACCAATGTGTGTTGATGAGGAGCGTTCGTTTTAAGGGGAGTACCTAAAAATTTACGCCGATGTTTCCAAACTCTGCGTGTTTGTGTGATCTTACATAGAACGTATTGTAAAGCTCTATCAAACAACTTCAATTACGTGTTAATAATATCGCTGAGCCAACGTTTGCTGGAATCGAGAAGAAAGAATTTCGCTGTCGCAGCGACACCACCTGGCCCAGCCAGAACCGCCAGCTCCCAATTGATTGGTCACTCGCGTCACTGTCAAAATTAGCAACGTTCAGGGAAAAGGGGAAAGGAATAGACAGCGCCAGATAGACGACACATGGATTTTTTCAGAGTAATAACTGTGGATATGTTCGATTTACAAACTGCCTCTTGAAGGGATATTGTAAGGAACAAGTGATGAATGCAGAAATAGGTGGAAGAAAACTTAGAGGGATGCCAATGAATGTAGGATGAACAGTGGGAAAGGCCGTACATGGCTTGAGGAGTATACAAGGGATTGAAAAAGATAGTGAAAAGATGAGTTTAACGCGGCTATGGGGAACTTTCCGATTTAGCCGGCTCGTTGTCAGACTTACCCGTGGCCTGAGGAGCTCCCCACGCCAACGATGCGGAAGGATCAAACCAGTGAAAGCTGTCGGACACTGTTGCTATCACCGGTCTCTATACTTTATTCCAACATGGAGTGAGTGGACGGACATCGTGCTGGATCTATTTGCGCTGAAGAGCCAAAAATTGTGCACATGTGTGCGAGCGCATTGGGAGGAATATAAGTATGGTCATACCGTCGGCCACGCTCCATCTTGGGAGGAGGCGGCTGTGTGTCGACGCTCCTTGATATCGAATATTTATAACGTCACGCCGGTTGTTTACAGGAAATTTAACAGATATTCTAAACGTCAAATTGAACTCTCGCCGTAACGGTGCGTGAGATTTGGACAATAGTTTTGGTTACTCCTAATATTGTCTGTTCAGTAACTTGATTGAGATGATTAACAAATTAACGTTGTAGCGAATCTTGACAACTGGAAGGACTGACATGAACAGCAGCGTAGCAATTACTCTCATAAGACATTCTGGCTGAACCAGCGTGAGCATTGACAAGCAGCACCGGAGCGAGCAATGACAAGCAGCACCAGAGCGAGCAGGACGAGCACCATTGTCAACAACTATTGCTCAGGGTTGGGTCGAGATCACTAGCAGCGGAGCCTCTCGCAAGCTCACCCGCGGCTGATGGGGCGTAAAACTCACGAACAAAAGGAAGAAGGAAAAGGCTCCTTATGCAATGCCTATTATTTAACTGCACTCGAGCGATAGCTGACTGTTGCTAACAGGGCAGAAAGAGGAGTCTCGCTTGCCACCATTCAAACTGCTCGATCTCACCAAATGGTAAAGGTTATTCGTCTTTGAGAAACAAAATACAAATTAAATGTAATGGTTCAAGTAAACACGAACTCAATAAGCTAACATGTACTACAACAT
Organism: Gammarus roeselii; assembly: GCA_016164225.1. NCBI lineage: Eukaryota > Metazoa > Arthropoda > Malacostraca > Amphipoda > Gammaridae > Gammarus > Gammarus roeselii. The sequence continues at coordinate 2,739 of SDVV010040076.1, read as the reverse complement.
AACCGCTAATGACGAAGGAACTGCTTTCTTCGAGGCAACCATGGCAAGCGATCTAACGTAAACTCATGGATTTGTTACTGTAATTGCGAGCGTGCAGGCAGTTGAAGTAAACAGAAAATATTCCAACAGAAGTTCATCATTGTACCTTTACTCTGCCGTGTTTACATATAACTTTGAAAGCGATGGGTATTTTGACAGATTTGTTTTACAAATGAACAATATTTTGTTTATTAATTGAAAGACTGATGCGTATCCAACAATGCCATCACACTTTCTCCTTAAGTGCCGACTTGTTCATGCTCGTAATTCGTTACGTTTTAACGTAAGGAACTGCAATTTAAACGATATTTCATCCGTAAACGTGCCTAATATTTGTTATAGTGGCGGACGCTGATTGAAATTCTTGAAGAGTGGTATTAATTTTTTTCTCCATATTTACTTCATAAATAGCCATATTTCATCAAATAGTATTTGATGAGTTGTTGAATGTCGAGGATGACAGAGAAGCTGACATTGTTGCTGTGGGTGCGGGTGCACGGATGCCGGTGTTTGGAAAAAGACTTGTTGCGGACATTACTGACCCCGAGGATGTTCACTGATAGGTGGCTCAATACTAAACCTCTCCAACATTGTTTTTTGCATACATACTCATGTGGGAAAGGGACATAAAAGGTATGTTAAGCACGCTTGTCTCAAACTAAATCTGTAAATTGTTGTCGTGTATTTCAATTCTGATCTGTCTCCACGTGTGCTTTATTATTATTTTTACGATATTTTTTATGTATAGGTAGAAATGTTTTTCTGTTGAACTCATTTTCTGTTGTAACCATCGAGTGCCTCAATAAAGATTATTATTATTATTATTATTATTATTATGACTAGGGAAAAGGTGCAGGAAGCGGTAGAGGTGCTGAAAGCAGGGAAGGCCCCCAGTTTGGATGGCGTATAGATCGAGTGGCTGAAAAAAGGTGGAGTAACGCTTATCGACTGATTGATGAAGCTACTGAATCTGTGTTTAGTAGCGTGTGTGATGCTGATCAAGTGGCGCAGTGCTTGCATTGCTTCGCTGTACAAGTGCAAAGTAGATAAACATGATTGCTGCAATTCAAGAGGTATCAGTTTATTATGTGTGGTCGGTAGGTTGTACGGGTGAGTGCTGATCAGAAGGATTACAGACTCTACGGATGGCGAAATTGGAGAGGAACAGTGTGGCTTGAGGAGTGGTAGAGGGTGTACTGATCAGATTTTTGCAGTAAGACAAGTCTGTGAGAAGAACTTTGCGAAGGGAAAGGATGTGTTCTGAGCCTCCGTGGATTTGAAAAACGCCTACGACAGGGTTGACAGGAAAGCGCTGTGGAGGGTGTTGCGTTTGTATGGAGTGGGCGGAAATTGGTTGAAAGTAGTTCAGTTTCTATGTTGAGAGCAGAGCATGTGTCAGAGTGGGGAGCGAGGTGAGTGATTAGCTTACAGTGGAAGTGGGCCTGAGGCAGGACTGCGTTATGTCTCCCTGGCTGTTCAACCTCTACATGGATGGAGTGGTCGAGAAGGTAACGCCAGTGTATAGGCTCGTGGCTTGGAGCTGTTCGAACCGAATGGGCGGAGTTGGCAGTTGAGCCAGAAACTGCTTGCGGATGATCCGGCACTGGAGTCGGATTCTGAGGAGAAGCTGTGTAAGATAGTATCGGAGTTTGTCAGAGCGTGTGAGAGAAGGAAGCTTCGAATGAACGTGGGTAAAAGTAAAGTAGTGAGATGCTCGAAGAATGTCGATGCGAGCATAATTAGTGTCCTCCTAAATTGCTAATTATTGGAAGAAGTTCAGTGTTTTAAATACTCGGGCTTTCATGTAGAGAAGGCTAAATTAGTGGAAACTGAAGTGAAATCGCGAGTGAAGGAAGGGTGTAAAGTGTTGGGTGGATTGCAGAGTGTATTGAGAAGTAGGACGATGGGGATGGAAGCGAAGAAAGGGCTGTATGAGTGTGTAGTTGTCCCAACTGAGATCTACGGAGCTGAGTCTTGAGTGGTGAGAGTAGAGAGAAGAAGGTTGAATGTCTTCGAGGTGAGGTGTTTGAGGAGCATGTCAGGTGTGACGCTGAGACAAGATCAATAACGACATATGGTGCGAGTTACAACGGAGATGGTGGAGAAGTTGGAAGACAGTGTTGATTCGCGTGTTCTGAGATGGTTCGGGCACATGGTGAGAATGAACGAAGGGAGATAGGTGAGAAGGGTGTTGAAGACAGAGGCCAGTGGACGTAGGCCTAGCGGGATTCCTAAGTTTGAGTGGATGGATGGTGTGAAACAGGCATTAAAAAGCAGAGACTTGAGCGTGGAGGTTGCGATAGAGCGTAATATAAATAGGCGTGAGTGGTGAATGATTGTGAATGAATGATTTTTGACGCTGCCCTGATATGCTTTCCCGCCCTTGGCATCTCGTTGAGAGACGGGATGGTCGTGGGTTTTAATCACGACGCGGCAGGGGTAAACAAGTAATACTGTCGGGTCCTGCTGCTGACCCTGACCTTGGACCGCACTCATGACCCGGAGGGTGTGTTGCGGGGTCTCCCGGCCGGACATTTAACCCAAATGAGCTAAGTTTTGTGAGTGTGAGTGTGTGAGAGGAGTGTAAAGGGTGCCTTGCCGACGGCCACCCTCCTATCTGGGCTGGGGGATTCGGCCTAGCGTCTGTATCTGTGTCTGTAAATAGCCAAGCCAGTAATAATAATTGGATTCAAATTATAT
>SDVV010040075.1:0-10568 GCA_016164225.1 Gammarus roeselii | reverse complement strand
TGTATATATGTATCATCTGCAGCGTCTCTACTTTTTGTTCTGCTGCGTTCGAAATAATTAACTATTCTGTTCCAAATACCATCGCTCACAGTCTTTTTTTACCGTATGATATCATTCAGCATTTATAACCACCAAGTTAGTTAAAAAAAAAATCAACAGCGATTGAATTGGGCGGGCATGAATCTGACAGAATTTGAAAATAAACGCTGAAAGAGCGATATAACATTTTTTTTGTTAAATTAATAACTTTATCATAGCACGTGAAAACCTTCGTAATAGATTAAATAAGATTACGATCATGGATCATCAATAATAATAATATGAATAATATGAACAAATAAACGAGAATTTTATTTATTATTTCCGGGCGCCGCATTGCTCGTCGCCGTCTAATTTCGTGCGAGAGAAACATGCTGCTAATGAGGCTAGGGAGGCTTGGCTGACGAGAGAAACATGCTGCTAATTAGGCTAGGGAGGCTGAGCTGACGAGAGAAACATGCTGCTAATGAGGCTAGGGAGGCTGGGCTGACGAGAGAAACATGCTGCTAATGAGGCTAGGTAGGCTGAGCTGACGAGAGAAACATGCTGCCAAGGAGGCTAGGGAGGCTGGGCTGACGAGAGAAACATGCTGCTAATTAGGCTAGGGAGGCTGAGCTGACGAGAGAAACATGCTGCTAATGAGGCTAGGGAGGCTTGGCTGACGAGAGAAACATGCTGCTAATTAGGCTAGGGAGGCTGGGCTGACGAGAGAAACATGCTGCTAATGAGGCTAGGGAGGCTGGGCTGACGAGAGAAAAATGTGCTAACGAGGCTAGGGAGGCTGGGCTGACGAGAGAAACATGCTGCTAATGAGGCTAAGGAGGCTGGGCTGACGAGAGAAAAATGTGCTAATGAGGCTAGGGAGGCTGGGCTGACGAGAGAAACATGCTGCTAATGAGGCTAGGGAGGCTGGGCTGACGAGAGAAACATGCTGCTAATGAGGCTAGGGAGGCTGGGCTGACGAGAGAAACATGCTGCTAATGAGGCTAGGGAGGCTGGGCTGACGAGAGAAACATGCTGCTAATGAGGCTAGGGAGGCTGGGCTGACGAGAGAAACATGCTGCTAATGAGGCTAGGGAGGCTGGGCTGACGAGAGAAACATGCTGCTAATGAGGCTAGGGAGGCTGGGCTGACGAGAGAAACATGCTGCTAATGAGGCTAGGGAGGCTGGGCTGACGAGAGAAACATGCAGCTGATGATGCTAAGGAGGCTAGGCTGAAGAGAGAAACATGCAGCTGATGTGGCTAGGGAAGCTAGGCTGACAAGAGAAACATGTACCTGATGAGGCTAGGGAGGCTGGGCTGACAAGAGAAACATGCTGCTAATGAAGATCACGATACATGTATATTTATCGTGAGCGGGAGCGGGAGGGAATTTAAATCTGTACCACTTTCCTACGAAGCTATGCATTAATCCTCGATGTAAATGAAGAAGAATTACTGTTATACACGAAGGGATGTTATGCACGGAGGGAGTTTAATGTGTAATGCTCAAGTATGATGCATAGCTTGTAAACAATGAAAACATTAGCAGATGAGGCAGCTTGACAGAACAACGTTTCAATTGACTGGAAAGTTGTTCATTCATCGATCAAATAAATTTTCCATAATCAGTTGGTATCTCTCCTGGACTACTGGGAATGCAATAGCATTATTTAACAACAAATCCCGCAGTAACAGGCATGGGGGAATTGACTGGGATCGGCATTCTATTGACCTGACTACGAATATTGTTACGTTACTCATTGTTCTATGTTTGGTGCCACTCTCGTGAAAAACACGATGCTCAACTTTGTCGTACATCAAATACAGTCCAATGTTATTTTATTCCCAGCATTCTGAAACCATCTCTTTCAGTTAAGTCTACTCAGCATTCTAGCAGCTTTAACTTTAAGATATGCAATTTCTTGTCCTTAACATTCATTAGATTTGTAGAACACATCGAAATATATTTCACGTAACTTATGCAGATTTGGAGCTAACAACCAGTTGAAGATTATGCTATTACGTAATACTTGGAAGAGAAAACGTATTTCCTTAAATTTGAATCAAAGTTGGGTAAGAAACTCAGTTTTATTTCATATATCTTCACTTCGAGCCTAACTATAACTAGAGGGATCAATTATTCGCTTGTTAAGGGCTGTCCGTAAGTGAGTCTCCACTTCTTTTGCAGAATCAATTCAAACTTTTCACAAATATTGTAATATATTACAAAAGTTTGGTATCGATTTTGCGTGATAATGGAGGCTGATTATTGGTCTACTAAATATAACAGGAAAAATACAACTAAATATGATAAGTTTAGAAAACATTTCTGATACAAAAATGTTGAGTTTGTAATTGTGCAGGCATATCTTATTGCCGACAATTTCCTTCCATGGCCGTGAGGCTACATCAAGGGTTGCTGAACATTCTCTTTCATAGAGTGTAACAGTCCCTAGTTTGTAACGATTGGGCAATATTTTGTTCTCTGTGTATCGTTCCCAAAAAAAAAACGTCACTCACAGATTTTTCGTCCCCAGAACACTACCATTGAAGCGATCATGATATTGTTGCCCTCAGCCGCAGCTCATCTTCGTCAATTTATCTTCTTCCGTGTCAAAGTTTTTTAAGGCGCTGATCATGTCTCCTCAGCATCTATATCGTCCGTTTTATCAGCCCATTCTACTCACTAGCTCACTAACATCGTTTAATGATTCGTCTTATTCCAGGAAAAACGCGCCGTAAAATTTTCTCTCCGTCAAGAGACTACTACTTCTACTTCTACTTCCTCGGCTTTAAAATAATTAAATGTGTTGAAATTGTTCAATTACAGTCATGAAACATGAATATATCCCAGAACAAGTTAACATAGATCTAATAAAATTTACGTTGTTAGAGTTCTATTCTGAAACCTACGTAGAAACAACTATTGTACACATCTCTACTGGCACATATATTATAATTACTGCAGAAATTCGCAATTTTTGAAAATATTTACATTATAGCTGTGTAGTGTCGAGCCAATGATGTTCCTTGATCAACGCAACATCTGTTCCCATTCCCTTGTAGGCAGATGAAGTCGAGTCACTGATGTTCTCTGATCACCGCAACATCTGTTCCCATTCCCTTGGAGGCAGATAAAGTCGAGTCACTGATATTCCCTGATCACCGCAACATCTGTTCCCATTCCCTTGGAGGCAGATAAAGTCGAGTCACTGATGTTCTCTGATCACCGCAACATGTGTTCCCATTCGCTTGGAGGCAGATAAAGTCGAGCCACGGATGTTCTCTGATCCCCACACTGTAGATCCCAATCTCAGTTCCATGTTCATTCCAAGACCAGGAATTTCCATTGCCTGGTCTTCCAGCCACAGGAAATAGCAACCAATCGCTGGGTGACGACGACCTGCATTGGAATTGCCTCAGCAGGCTATGTTATTGGGTTCATTTTGAGGCAATGCAATCGATCCAGTGCAAGCCACAACAACAACCCAAATATTCCATTTCTTTTGAACAATAAGAAAACGTATACCACGTATTTTATTCTGACTCGACAATGTAATATTGGATGAGTGTGTCAATCCTCTGCCGCATCGTGTTCTGATAGCATAATACTAAATATTTCTCCAGCTGAGAATCCGTGATATAATAAAGAAAAAATCTAAAATTCAACAATATCAGCTTCTAGACGAAAGTTTCATACTGCCTAATTCATATCAACACATCGATATGATCAGTAACTGTTAGAATCATCTGCTCCAAAATGCTTAGTGGGTTATAATTCAAGGTCAGTCTTATTTGACCCCAAAATTTGAAGTTTTAAGACAGGATATGAAGTTTCGGCCCTTCTGTGAGGGTTCGGGCCTGCTTAATTCAACCTACCGCACACTTTCCAAACTCGACCACGAATGTTCCCGACTCCGATCATGGTCTCCGCAGTCGAGAAAAAGAACACTATATGTCTTAAATTGGGAGGTCGTCGCATTGCACGAGAGGTTGGTTAGTTTTTTTGTCTATGAACTCAACATTCAGCTTAGTCGTAACTTATTCCATATCATTACAGAGTGTCCTTGCTTATTCTCCAGTCGATCAGTTTGCTGTCGCCGTCTGGTGTCGCCGTCTGTTGTCGTCTTTAGCTTCATCTGATGTCGCTGAGTCTACTGTCTCTAAATTTGTTTTTGTGAGGTCTGCTGGCGCTGACAGCTGTCCCTTGGAATGTTGGCGTCGTCTTCTATCGTTGGGTCTCCTGTCGCTTGGTGTGATGTGGCATTGGTCAACTGTCACTTGATCACCTGTCGCTTGATCTGCGGTCGCTCAGTCCCGTCTCTTGATCCGCTGGCGCTCCGTCTTCAGGCGCCAACTTCTGTCGCTGCCGGTGGTGTAGAAAGCCCTTCTTTCAAACATTGATGACAAGGTATTAATTTTAATGTCAGTCCTTTGAAACCACCACACAGAAAATTATTCCCACGTCGACACAGCGTTTTTACATTAATTCTAATGAAATCTGTTAGAAGCTGCTTCTGCTTGTATTACTAAATTTCTTTCATTGTTAGTTTCTCCATCACTTTAGCTGAAGTCGCAATATCACGAAGCTTCATTCGTTCAACGATTATCTTAGCGTTGATTATACGGTTGTTACCTCGACGCTCTTTCTTATTGATTAAAAAACAACAAAGAAATATTTAAAAGGTGCATATTGACTCACAGTAACCTTGGTTGATCCCATAATAGTATTAATTAACATGATGCGACTTGTGAATATCATGACACATCAAAACCTATGCGCTTCTATAATAACAATAACTGAAACTGTTATGTCCTATCTCATATAACAGTTGCTTTATTGATATGCCGTATTTACCAATCAGTGAGTGGAAGCAGACTTAGACTGCAATGAAGGTCTGGATGGATGAATGCTGTACACAGAGTGCGTTGAATATTCGATTCACCAGCGGGAATGAGGCGAGAGCGTGGTGGAGATATAATGAATGAAGATAAAGGATGACAGCGAAGTGAATTTTTTGACGTAGCCTGAAGAGCTTCCTTACATTTTGTTGGTCTGTTGTGAGACATGATAGCAATTGCACACTTATGATACAAAGGGAATAGTGAACAGCTGTCGGTCCTGGTAGCAGTAAACAATCTTGCAGCAGATTCGAACCCCGGAGTGAGTTACCGGGCTTCGTGGAGGACCATTTCGAGCTGAGAAGCTATGATAAGTGGATGTGTTTCCATTTTAATGACGAGTTTATGAACCAAGTTCCGTCACCAAAGACATACAAGGACTTACAAAAAAAATGTGATTCAAATAGGCAATTCTGCCCGTCTATGAAAATTGCTTTCAAAGATAACCTCTGCTGGGAATCATGGAGGGAGCCAACATGCGTGTGTGCCGGGAAGGTACCCAATACTTTACTCTCCCCCCGAGATCTCTCTCGTCCCCATCCACTTGCGGTAGATAAGGTGGGGAATACTGTGGTGAGAAGCCCTAGCCGTCTGTCTCTACCCTGCCGGTAGACAGTGTGATAGGGATTTAAGGATTTTTAAGGATTTAAATTTTATTTTGGTATAATGACAGGTTGACATATTACAGGCGTATTAGAATACACAAATAATATGTACCAAGTCTTCGAAAGTATTAGCTGTTCTTAAGGAAACGTTACATTGGACTATCGATTCCGATAACAAGCCGTCAAATATGTATGGTTCATAGACATCTACTTAATCACGGAAATTTGCTGTTTAAACTGGCATTTCATGAAAAAACTGAGCGTATGAAATGCCTAACATGAAGTTGTATATTTAATTTCCTCAAATAATGTTTGGACTACGAAAACACAAATTTAATGTCTACTGCGTAATTGAACAAGTTTCTACATGAACGAGAAACAGGAACTTGAGTGTATGAACAGGTTTCAATGAATGAAAGTATCCGTAAAATGACACTGATGATTGTCAAATAGATAACATTGCTGATTGCAAAGAGAAAGTATTTTTGCGCGTACTAGTTCAAACAGGTATAGATTTAGTTTACGTTTGAAGGTACAGTAGCGATCAAAAATTCGTTTATGATTTGAAACTAAGTAAAATCTTCTATGTCCATTTTCCGCCCCATATTAAAACTTATCGGAAATTTGATTATTATTACCCATTAAAAATCTATTTCTAGACATAGTAACGTAAAAAATTTCTAAATGAAGTTAAATTCCACGTGGGAAAAGTCGAATTTGTTTTTCCGGTTACAGACTAACCATAAACGAATTTTTGTTCGCTACTGTACCTATACCACAACTCGTCCTTTTATCTATAAAAATCGAACTCCAAGTTAAAGCATTCCTGTATTTTAAAAATAGTTGGGTTGTGTTGCTTAGTCTCGGTGAATATGTACATCAATTTTGTTACAAAGAATATACTTAGGGTTATTTCTCACGACAAAATGTTTTTCAATATCAAATAATCGATTCACAGCTTTCTAAACATACATTGCCGTGGAAAAGTTAATTCGGTGATACAGTTGGAGAATATTCTATTGAAAAAAGAGAGTCAACGTAGAGTCACGCAGGGAACTTTATTCAAACCTTGTTGAGACGAAAGCGATTCTGATCCTGGTTTGATTAGGGAGCCCTGTATTTTGCAGCCAGATACAGGGAGAGCCAAGCCGGTGTGATGACAGAATGAATCCTTCGTTCGATTGGGGGTTTTACCATCCCCATCTGCTTGGGTTTACTCCAGTCACTCTGGGGTGAGGACTACATTTTGGTAGATGACTTTAGACATGTCATAAAGAATGTTTATTATTCCAAAGACAACTAAAAACTAGAACACAGCTTCCTTACCCACTTCTCATTACTGTTCACAGTGCGGTTTGGTTCATCGGTGTTAAAGTATCAACCAGTGTTCGAGATGTGGATAGAGGGACAAGGACAACAAAGGGCAATCTCCGCCCATTATGCCCGTTCCCTACCCTGACCTGGCACCCTGGAATAGTTCAATTTGACTGATTGCCCCGTCGTGACGAATGAGGCTGACTCAGACCGTAGACTAGAAGTCAAAAACAGAGAGAATTCAGTCAAACCGTCGTTTTAAAGAAGTCTACTGATCCGTTCTCAGTTACTCTTGGAGAGAGTCTGTTTCAGGCATAACAGAATATGTGTGTCATGAAGTCACTACAACTGACCTCGTGCACTTAACCTCTTCGGGAGAAGTTTCATCCCACAGCTTCGAGTATATTTCTCGTTGAACGGGAAGCAGTACTCATAATTCATGGTTGGTGGTCGGGATATGGGTACCCAATAACTGAGTAGCTTGTAGATTAGTTCACTCTATCTATGTGCACGACTGTGCATTTGCAGTCGTTCAATGTCGATTATCATGCAATCGACTATTCCCCGCTTCTGTGGATAATCATGTTGTCAGGACTCGGCGCTCCAGGGTTTGCTGCGTTGGCTTCCAGTTCAGTGTTATAGGCAAACTTTAGGTATTTTTCTGAAGAGGCACGTATCTAGTTCATTTATTTATAAAAGGAACATATGTGGGCCGAGGATCGATCCTTGAGCAACCTCGAGGATCGGTTTCCATGGTCGGACTATTTTAGGAGGAGATGACAAGTAGCTAGATAGTTATTTTGGGACCATTTATGTTTCCAATACGCGTACGGTTGTCAAGGTTATAAGAACCTGTCTGCAATAGTTAAAGATACTTAATCTGGTTACATTAGAAGTTTTATGACTAATTGAGATGATGCAAACTTCCAAATGTTGAAAGGGCAATTCCCAGTTGATCTGATTAGACGTCATTGTCTTACGCAGTCGTGATCTGTTAAAAGTCGGCTTTTCAGTCACGGTTCGAGTTAAACATTTTTCCACCTCAATCCCGAAAAACGAAAGCAAGCAATCAGCGGGTTTCCTTTTTTTCACTCCGCGGTCATTGTTTCTGTCGTTGATAAATGGAATCGAAATTAATGAGTTAGTGCGGAAAGAGCTGAAGTTTGTGTGTTTGCTTTTGCTGCTCCTTATGAGGCTCGTACTTGTACAAGGTGTCTGCAGCTCAAGCAGCTCACAATAGATGGTTTACGAGATAGAAATATTTATTGCTTCAGATTGCGATTTAGTACCTTTCACGAGATAATAATAGAGTCTGATGAGTTGATGCGTATGTTAAGATAATAAGATTGGTTTTAAAGCAAATCTTCTAATCTTAACATAAACGCCTCCTCTTCATGTTATATAAGCGAACGTAGGAATCCTTTGGATGTCGAGAGCTGGGGTAATGAGCATGCAAACAGGCGGCCAGAGCCTGGACGAGATCATTGACCAGGATAGGGAATTGAACGAGGGGAAGGACGAGGATGCGGCAATATTGGGGAGCGTTTACTGATTTCTTGAAGCTGGAATGGATAAAAAAGGACTGTATCTAACCTTAGTTATTTGAAACAATAAGATGAACTTACATACACAAAGCTTTGTCGGAATAAGATGAGGTAAAATATATTTTATCCAAAGTCAATGGTAGTTACGTCATGGTGTTACATATTCGTTCCGTAAAAAGAAACTCATGAAGCTGTTTACTTTCCGTCCGAAGTTACCCCCAACTCAAAGAAGTAATTAGTATGTACTGCAGCTTCAAACAATCTGTAATTTGTAGGAATTCTACAGATCCAATAAAGTTCAGAATAAATTAAGAGCTCTTTCCAGTCGTTATTGGTAGCCGCAGTCGAAGAAAATTGCAGAACAACATCCGAAACTGTGTTGGTTGTCACTGGGAGGTCATCACGCTGCTTGGGAAAATTTTGGCGTTCTGGGAGTAGATTGAACCCTCAGGCATCCTGGTCTAATTTACCAGACCAGAATCCAATGGTCACGGACATCTTAACATTTTGATCCTTCCGATGGGGTAGGGGCGTCGCTCTTGCGCCCCTACTCTGTCCCACCCTGCATACCCGTGACTAAGGCCTTGTATACCACGCTTGGGAATTGCACTGGCATCGCCTGTTTTTACTATCGGCTGCAATCATATCCCATACTTCTTCTAGTGTATAGTTGCAATAAACTGTCGATGTCGGAGAAAGTTATTGGGTCGGTCTATGATTCTCATATCACTTGGTGTCACACACGAAACCCTGCACGCACACTAAATTGTCCTGATCCAAACGATTTTTATTTTATACGAAGATAACAGTCCCCGGCTCTATATGGTTTTCATTACCCAACCGAGATCAATTTTTGATTAAGTATTTTAATTTCAATGGTTTTATGTCGTTTCGTCAAGTAGCGCAAAGCGGCCGTTGATTTAACATAGCATTGATTGAGTGGCTGATACCACTGCGTTCGTTTTATTCCATCAAAAGACAATACGGAGAGAAGTAGTTGTAAGGAAACGAAGGAGTTCTTCGTCTCATCAGAGCGTCCTACTCACAGTAATTCTATCTGCTCGCATTGCGGTCTAAACACTGCATGGATCTTGTCATAGTATTAGCATGCATGGATCAAAATTGAAATGAGCAGTGCATCCTACAAGCTGGTGACCAAATAATTTGTGAAAATATTGCTGGAATGATTTCATCACATATTTTTTGTTAGCAGTGATTTAATTCTAAATAAATATATTTTTCTTGAAAGCTATAGTAATAAATTTTATTAAATAATATTAACATTTTACGCTCAATTATTCTCTCATGTGGAATAGCTATTTTTGTACGCGAAAGTATTCACTCATGGGGAGAGGGACCTTTGATGCTTTCAATATGCGATTGGTTTTTAAATTAGCTGAATCCTGTCTTGATATTGAAATTACACTTAGCAGTAATTTACAGCATGGTTTCAGAATAGAATTATACAAGAAAATTTGAATTAAAAACATTTGAAGAGCACAACCCAAATTTATCCGATAGATCGCCATGTCTAACTGAGCCCCGAAATTTGTAGTTGATTATAATAATTCACAGCTACTTCACATTTTCAGTTAAATATTTTCACCCTTTCGATCCGCGTAATGAAAGTTAGCACTATTGTTTATTTTTTATTATTCCTTGTTCAAATGCTTGTCATCGGTACAACGTTGCCAAACGGCCACAGAATTAGTGCGTTTGTGGGCCAGGGGGCCCGCCCTAACAGAGAAGCAGTAACGGTCGGCGAAGAGCTCGCTTTCAGATTTGAATGCCTGGACGTGCAAGTCGGATTTATTAATAGTATTCTGCTAGCGTAAGAGGCCAGTACTGTTGAAGATATTTTCACTTTGCACTAGTTGATGGTTATATTGATGGTTACACATAGTTTTGAAGACAAGGTCGAAAAGCTTCAAACCTAATCAGAAAAATCTGTTATCTAATCTGCATCAATTTTCAAACTCGAGCGCATTCATTAGGTGATAATTTTAAAAAAATAAAAATAACACTAATAAGGATAAAGACACATAGAAAATTCATGCAACACACAAAACAAAACACACCTACACACACCTACACACACCTACACACACCTACACACACCTACACACACCTACACACACCTACGCACGTTCAGTAGTAAAACTTCAATAGTAAATATTCGC
>SDVV010040074.1:0-10568 GCA_016164225.1 Gammarus roeselii | reverse complement strand
CTACAGTGCCCTAGTTTCATTGCTTTACTGCGTTACTGAGGATTTACCCGCTGCAGTGCCCTAGTTCCATTGCTTTACTGCAGTTACTGAGGATTTACGCGCTGCAGTGCCCTAGTTCCATTGCTTTACTGCAGTTACTGAGGATTTACCCACTGAAGTGTCCTAGTTCCATTGCTTCACTGCAGTTACTGAGGATTTACGCGCTGCAGTGCCCTAGTTCCATTGCTTTACTGCAGTTACTGAGGATTTACCCGCTGCAGTGCCCTAGTTCCATTGCTTTACTGCAGTTACTGAGGATTTACCCACTGCAGTGCCCTAGTTCCATTGCTTTACTGCAGTTACTGAGGATTTACCCGCTGCAGTGTCCTAGTTCCATTGCTTTACTGCAGTTACTGAGGATTTACCCACTGCAGTGCCCTAGTTCCATTGCTTTACTGCAGTTACTGAGGATTTACCCGCTACAGTGCCCTAGTTCCATTGCTTTACTGCAGTTACTGAGGATTTACCCGCTACAGTGCCCTAGTTCCATTGCTTTACTGCAGTTACTGAGGATTTACGCGCTGCAGTTCCCTAGTTCCATTGCTTCACTGCAGTTACTGAGGATTTACGCGCTGCAGTGCCCTAGTTCCATTGCTTTACTGCAGTTACTCAGGATTTACCCACTGCAGTGCCCTAGTTTCATTGATTTACTGCAGTTACTGAGGATTTACCCACTGAAGTGTCCTAGTTCCATTGCTTTAATGCAGTTACTGAGGATTTACCCACTGAAGTGTCCTAGTTCCATTGCTTTACTGCAGTTACTGAGGATTTACCCGCTGCAGTGTCCTAGTTCCATTGCTTTACTGCAGTTACTGAGGATTTACCCACTGAAGTGTCCTAGTTCCATTGCTTCAATGCGGTTACTTCGTTGGTGACGCCACCCGCTTCTGTCGTTGGGATTAAGGGGCACGTGCAGGGATCATACAAATAAATGCGAGCTACTACGTGAGCGAAGAGTGGGTGAGACATACTCGAGGATCATTTACCTGTATGATCCCCCAGTATGTCTCATCCACTCTTTGCGTGTGTAGTAGCTACCATGCATCACCACAAAGGTAACAAAGTTGAAGGAGTGGTGGTTTACAGGACACTTTTTTGTGTCAAAAAGATTTGCTTACAAGTGTACAATAATGGCGTGGGTCACGAACACAAATGTTTTTTTTGCTGTATTACGGTTTCTGAATTTAGTTGAATTTCCAAAACTATATGACAAGTAGCACTATTAGCTGTTCCCTGTTCAATCGGCATCAATAGTTTCCTTTAAAGTTGACAAAGGGTTCATGTATACTGCAGGTGCAGGAGCATGAGGACCTGATGGAAGGCTTCTACATTCGCTACCGCGAGCTGTCGTCCAGCTCTCACCGCTTTGACACTGCTGTCGTGGCGACAGGGCGCCCCACCTCTCACACCATCCACGACCTCAAGGCCTACACAGACTACGAGTTATTCGTGGTGCCCTACAACGGTGGAGTGCACGGACACCCTTCAAATTCCAGACTCGTCAAGACGCAGGAAGATGGTGAGCTGATGCAAATGTTATCCACCTAGCCAGTTGGGTTACTGAGGAGTGCACGGAGACTACTAACTCCAGGCTCGTCAAGAAGCAGGAAGATATTGAGCTGGTGCAGATGATGGCCACCTAGTCACTTGGGATTTAGCGTTTCAGTTTGAATTTTTGAGAGGAGAGTAATCTCAACTTTGGTCAGTGTTGTTTAGAGTCACTTGAGTATTTTAACGAGGTAATCTGTTTCAATAAGGTCAGGAAAATGTAGTGGTCAGAATTACGTAGTGTTGTGGCAAAGTTCATCTCAAATAACAACCACCAGAGTTTTTTGTCTGTTTGTAAAATTTATCTTGTTTGCAGTACCATAATCGACATTGCGTTTGCTCGTATTGTGTTTCTGTGCGCCCTTTGTTCCGTCAGCTGCTCTGCTCTTCTACTCTATCAAAACTTCATACTCTCATTTCGTCTCTTTCAGTGCCGACAGGTTTTCCGTCAGGGCTGTCTACTCTGGTCGTGAACGACACGAGCGCAGTCTTGTCGTGGCGGCCGCCATCCGCTCCACAACTGCACGGGCCTCTCAGGGTCTTCCTCGTCTGGCTCCGGCAGAACGAGACCTTCGACCACTCTAACCTGACGCTGCGGCCCGACATGCTGAGCGTCACCCTGCATAACCTCACTCGAGGGGCGCACTACACCGTGGCCGTGGCGGCGCAAACAAGGTGATGACCGTAACAGTTATTATTAAGATTGGAGGGACATCAAACACATTCATTAAAGTTGAACATATTAGAATAAAACTCAAACAATCAATGAGACTCTCTTTAGCTTTTCTGGCGTTGAAGCCATTGATTTCAATTGGGCATGTCAATGGTAGTAAATGTCCCGTCGAAGCAGGCACGGGAACGTCAATAACACCAATAGCAAGATTTGTACTTTGATATAATGTTCAGAACTGAAGAGTTGCTGGAATGAATCGAAGGCATTGACGTTGTTATTTAGCAATGTTTTTTTAGCGACTCAGCTACCGTTTAGCTCAATAATTATTCTGTATTGTTGGCTATTCAACCTGACAAATTGCTACAATATCCCGTAAAATATGTCAACACTGCTCCTAAAGGCGACATCGTTTTGACGTTATCTTGCAGGATGGGCACTGGTCCTTTCTCAGACAAGCACCGGTGGGTGCAAGACCCCTCTCTGCCTGCCGGTCTCGGGGGTAACGCCCCTCGCCGCGTCCCCTCCCCCCTGATGGCGGTACTGCAGGAGACATGGTTCCTGGCTGGTGTCGGATCCGCTGTGTTCGTGGCACTTCTCGTGTTCGTGGTCGTAGTCGTCTTCAGGAGGAGGCGCAACGAGAAGCGTGCCCTCAATGGTAAGAGATTGAGGACTAGTGCCAGCACCAGACAACCGTAATGAGAGTATTTGTCCTTGTCCATAGCAGCACGTGAGAATAGTAAACAGCGGGACAAATCCCTCCATGGTTGTAGTAGTTGGAGCTGGTCCTACCTTCATTAGGTCAAACAGTCTGATGTGTCAAATTCGAACTGTAACCAAAACAAGAATCTCCAGACTGCCCCAAACTTGGAGTATTCCTTGCAAGGTGATCTCAAAATGTTGTAGGCCCATCTTATTTAATTGGTTCTGCTCAATCAAGTGTTCTTTGGTTGAATTTGAAATTGTAAGTTTACTTGACAACTTTTGCAGTTTTTGAGTATGTATTGAATATTGAACTGTTAGTACTGTTATTTTATATATACTCGAAACTTTTCTCAACACATTTGGTCCTGTCTCAAACCAAAAAATTATGGCATTTTATGCTTTTTAAACTTTTATTATTTCCTATTGCTTTGGTAAATTTAAATCAATTATTTTCCCGTCATCCGCAACCATGTAATATTTTATAGTTACCATTCCACTCAAAACAGCTGAACTAGCGTCATGAAAGCATGGGTTCCACCTCCTTAAGTCACTAAGAAGCATTTAAACAAAGAAGCATTTTATATTTTTTCCCCGTTACAACTACAGGGCATCTAAGGTGAGTACAATCTTATCTTTTCTCTTCTCGGTCTCCAAGGAGCATCTAGTCCCAACGAATTAACCGAAGCCTTCCTAATTTTCTCCAAGGAATTAGTGGAAGCCTCATTTTTCTTTTATCGTCGCTCCATTAAGTTATTATGAGCCATCGAACTGACACTCAGTATGAAGGTCTATTATTCAGGGAACTATAATACGTAGTGTGTGTATGTATGTGTAGGTCCCTTGACCGTCCCTCCGTTGTTTAGAAGCTTAAGGCAATTGTTCGTGACTCGTAACGAGGCGTAATGATGTTGAGCGAGCTAAGTGGTCCCTATTTTGAGCATAGTGACGTACTTAGTGGGCAGTGGCTGGGGAGACGCTGGCACGAATGGGGCGTTATCCTTCGGGCAAAGGCAGCTGGACCTTGTGGTACACGTGAAGCTTGAAAGAGCTGCTTTTAATGAGCATCGTAGTTACATGTATTTATTATACTGATGATACAAACTTTTCGGGATCATTACATCGAATACACGATGGCTTTTTGAGGTATGCGGAATTGCTTGAGTCGAAGGTTATGTTCTGACCATAGGCTTTTTAAGGCGGATCTTGATGTTGCAGTTTAACAAAATTTCTCGAAGAAGCTAATTTTGGCTTCTGTTAATCTGGACTAAAAATGTTTTTGCATGATATTTACCAATATTCAGGAGGATAAAAATGGAAGGCTACAAAGAAAATGTCATGTTTTCTATAAGTTCATTGTGTTAACTGATGTGTGTAGGGTCGAATTTGCATTGTACATTTGAATTGTGGTTGAATAGTTTTAAGCTCCAATTGTATATGAACGTCGTTAATACTTTGCACACGCTGAGTGACTTGGTCTACTTTTAAAAACAATTATGGAACCAGATGAAATCCTCTCCTATTCATTGACTTATTAATGACTCTGAACAATGGGCTGTCTTTAGTGTCGAGAACAGACTGTTCAAATTTGTTTGATATCCTCGGGTGCTAGTTTTTTTATTCTGAAATGATGATTGTTTTCATTTTGTGAGCCTTGTATGATGTTTTCCACAGTGGCTATAATCTGGAAGAGGTCAAAGCAGGTGTTGATAAGGTTAGGGCTCCGTTGTTATCACGTCACGATAGCAAACCGCTGCCGAACAATTCTGTTCCTACATCAATTTACCATGCACAGTTATGCTCATTGAAGGCTGTGTGTCAATCCCGCAGAAAGGAGATGGAGAGGTTCACTGTGTCAGCGAAGGGAAGATTTCCGTCCACCAAATGGTTTAAAACGTATAGCGAGTCCTTTTAAGAAGAAATTGACTTCTGCATTGAACGTCAAATTTCAACCTTTATCTGCTAACGTAACGTTCACAAACTTCCACCCTTCACCTTGATTCCACTGCCATTCATCTTGATGCGGGTCTCTTTCACAGGTTACAAGATGGAGGCCCGTGGCGTGAATGGCTCTGGAAACAACGGCACCGGCCTGTGGATAGACCGTGGGGGCGGAGGCGGCTGCAGCACCAACGCCAGTAACGCCAACACCCTCGACACCAAGGCCGACCCAAGCACCGAGAAGCTCCTGAACATGCCCGGTGTTACGCCTGCCGAGTACGCGGAGGTATTCGGCCCCGCCCCCGTAAGGGTTGTGCAGGGCACCCTCCACCACCAGCAAGACATGGCCGGCCAACAGCAGCACAACGGAACGGCTTCCCCTCACCAGCAGCAGCCCGGCACGCCCGTGGCCTATGCCACCACCAGCCTCGTGAGGAGCAGGAATGTAAGTACTTGCAAGTAAACATGAAAGGAGATTGATTATGTTAAAGTGACCGGATTTCTGAGTGCGATAGTCAATGTTATTCTAGCACTTGACGTCAAGTCGGCGTGCAATGGTGCGGCAGCTCTTTGTCCGGCTCTGCACGAGTATTCGAAAGAAAAAACTGAAAATAATTGTTATACTTTTCCAACATTCTTCGTGAAGACAATCGGTCGAGAAATGATGTGCTTTACGTTTGACGTGTTTGATAATATGATCAATGTATTTGATGGAATGGAGAATCCCACGTGTGTTTCTTTTGAGATCATAAGGCGAATAAGAACACCTCATTCGGCACATGCATTGATGCAGTTTACAATTGGTCCAAAAAGTTACAGCTGTGATCAACTGATCGCAGTAAAGCAGTCGTTTTTTTCGTGCGACACGGATGAAAATTATTGGACTGAGAGGACGTCTACCACGTTTTATCCACCAATTTATGCAAAATCGTACCTTCGGGGTCAAGGTCGTCGACACTGTCACCATCGTATCCGCAAGAAATGGGCGTCTCTCACGGAAGCGTTCTTCTTGTCACTCTCGACGTAAAATCAGCACGATCTCTTTATAATGTTCGAGACCAGCCAAGCTGTTGAATTCTGCTGGATCCCGGGTCACGTGTAAGTACAGGAAATGAGCCCCCAGATCCCCTTGCTAATCTGGCATCAACGCATCAAGAACAATTTATCTCCATACACTGCCGAGACTGGTTCCCTTTCATGAACTCTCATAACATCCCGATGGAATTACATGTGGCAACATAACGGGCAAGAAATATTTTGAGTTGAACCCTCGGTTGAAGAATAGGGGAACCAAGTTCTCCAACAGACGAGACCAAGTGTTCATCAATCGCTTGTGCACGGGACACACGTGGATAACTCATAACCACCTAATGAATGTAGACATGGGACCGGACGCGCCACCATACCCCTATTGCAACCAGGTGGCAATCAACGTGAAACACTTTCTGATGTATTGCAACGCACTCACAGCCGCCCGACGAGTCTTCTTTAATCTCTCCCGTGCAACCTACAAAGCTTACTCACTGACCTAACCTACCTGAAAAAGCTATTCGCTTTCGGAAAACATACCGGACTATACGAAGCATCGTGAAACCCAAATATCGGTGCAGGCGGGGTTGACTCTCCGCCCCACAATGCTCAGAGACGATAGTCTGTTCATGCAGCTGCGTTTAAACCTTTTCCGTTTACATGATTGCTTTTTATTCGAAGACAAATGCATTCAATGGACTTCAGAAAACTATCTAAATTTGACTTTGCGCCGACTATTTCATATTTCTTGTTGGTATATTGATGAAGGGGTCCCGGTGGCTTTTGAAGGATTTCTGAACCTTCATTTTTATAACCAAATCAATTATTTTATGTAAAATTATTCCCACGCGAACCAGTGTGCGTGCAGCTATGCAACTCTGCTTCTAAACCGCTAAAATAATTTTTCCATTACAAAATTATGAGGAGCCGTTTTAATATTTGAGAATTATATATTGCTCTTTATCTTGAATGAAAATAGCTCATTCTGATCACTGATATCAATGTGTCTTTGCTTAATGATTATAGAGGACTCGTTAGCAATTGGTTACTACCCTGCACTTCCTGTAGATCCTCTCAAGTCTGCTTCCTTTCCAACAGAACGAAGGCATCCAGCAAAATATTCCATCATACAACAGCATGTACGGGGACGGAAGTGTCGGACGTATGGCCGAGGATAACATGATCCTATACTGCACTCTGAAGAAACAACAACAGCAACAGCTACAACAACAGCATCACATTTACCAGCCAACAAGTCTGTCGCCAAGCATAGGACAAAAGCAGGTCAGTCAAAGGATCAAAAATTTAAGTAGGCTTAAAGGTGAAGGCAATTGGGAATACATAAGGAGGAAGAAGAAGGAAGGGTGTACTGTTAGGGACGTTAAAGGGTGCAGTCATGAGGTGAACCCTTCGTAAGTTGTTTATCGTAGAGCGCGACGCGGATCAATTTATATTGATGGTTACGCGTTCAGAATCCAGTGCACTAGAAAGCCTTGACACTCTAATCTACGCGTTCAGAACAGTGTGTGCGGAAACAACAAAAAGTTGATTGGGGTGGATGGATGATTATTCATCATTCATTTTATAGATCATTAACACTTTATTTTAGTATTTTCTTTCTCCTTGGGCTGTATTGTTTATCTCTGCCCTTTTTCATGGTGACAAATTTTTGCATTGTGTACTATGTATCGAGGTTAGTTGAGCCTAGGTGACCCAAGGAGGGGGAGGTAGACCCGCGATACTCACTCGGGAGACCCGGGGTTTCAATAACCCGGGGGATTTGGAAGGCCAGGAGGATTTGGGGGGGGGACCCACATCGACCCTTCTGGGCCCTTTGGGACACACTTGAGACCCTTGGGACCCTCTTGAAAAACTGTTGGACCCTCTTGAGGCCAGTCTGAACCCTGGAATATCTGCTCCCTCCTCTTCACGCTGTAAAAACCATACACAGAGGAATGTGTGTATGTGGAGTACTTGAGAAGAGAAAGTAGTTAGTCGAGTTAATTGCGACGAGTCAAGACTGGCCGAAATGATTCGAGACAAGCCGTGATGAACCGAGACGAGGGGACTCGAGGGACCCTGAGGACTTGGGTTACCCTCCGGGACCCGTCGGGATTTTTTTGTATCAGAGGGACCTCTGCTCCCACCCTATCCCCCTAAACAATAAGTGTGATGTCAATAATCTGAGCAGTTTTTCAGCCCATGATGAACCTGCCCTTTCTTCTTCGCGTTTCCAATTTTTGTCATCTTGAATAATGCTAATGTATTGTGCGCGAGGTCCTGTGTGCATTTTTTTTAATATGCGTATTTTCAATCTGTGCTCGCTCGCGCGTGCACGGATCATATGTACTATCTGTGGGTTACCTGGACCGCGTAGCTATGAACCTTGTGATTCGTTGCGGTAGGAGTTGATCTGATCCGTGAAGCCATAGACCTTGTACCAATTTCGAAAATACTATATGTGCGCACTTGCGTGCGTACAAACTACTCTTGAAGTTCTAGATGGTTGGAGACTGGGGTTCATTTTGTCTGAGTCTTTATCTTACCTGATTGAATAAATTGTTCTGTAACCGAACTAGGCCACGTTGCTGTAAACTTTGTGTTGCATTGTTGTCTGAACTGACATTGTCCGTGTAGCCGTAAACCTTGTATTAGCCTCGACAATTCTACATGTACGCACTAGCGTGCGTACATATTACTCTTGAAGTTTTAAATGATTGAAAACGAAGGTCCGTTTCGTCTAAGCGTTTCTCTTGTGCGCACCAGCGTGCGTCTGACATTGCTAACATTTTCAAATATGTTCTAACATTGATAACTTTTTTTTTCTCGCACACCGTAGTGTGCGAACCCACTGGAATCTATGATCGTCTGGCCCTACGGAGGAGCCTGTTATGATTCGCGTTGAGCCTCCGGTGGGAACAATGCTTAAATAAAATCAAACGGAAAATTGGTTCACATTTTTAATTGTCTGTATGCACGATAGTCCGCCCGGGAATAATATTCAGTTTATTTTGTTTTGGCCGAGAAGTTTGGATATGTAACTCTCTAAACCGTGCGAATGAAAGTGGCAAGCGAGTTGTATGAGGATTTGATTTGAGCCTCATTTCCACCAGAGCCTCAACGTGAGTCATAATAGGCTCCCCCGTAGGGCTCGACGATCATTAATTGAAGCAGGCTCGCACGCCTAAGTGTGCGAGGAAAAAACAAAACAACGCTTTCAACGTTAGAAAAAAGTGAAAGTTTTAGCAATGTCAGACGCACGCTGGTGCGCAAAAGAAAAAACGCTTACTCGAAACGGACCACCGCTTCCAATCCTTTAAAACATTAAGTGTGATATGTACACACCCTAGTGCGTACAGGTAGCATCTTCGAGGTTAGTACAAGATCAGTGGTTACACGGGCAATAACAGCTCCGGCAGCAACGCAACACAATATTTACAGCTACGCGGTTTAGTTGTATAAATACAAACTTTTAATTTAGGTAAGATAAAGACTCAGATGCAACGAAACGAATCCTCGCCTCCAACAACTCAGAACCTCGTCAGTTATATGTCCATACGTCAGTGCGCTCAGATAGCATCGTCGAAACCGGTACAAGGTTCACGGCTACACGGACTAAGTCAGCTCCGGCAGCAACGCAACACAATGTTCACAGCTTCGCGGTCGATTTTATTTATAGTACAATTTAGTAGTAGATTGACTCCAACCGCAACGCGTCACAAGGTCCTACAGCTGCGCAATCCAGGTAAACCCCAGAAACTGCGTATGGTCCGCGCACGCGCAGCGTGCACAGACTGAAGAAAAAATACCCACTCACAAAACCACCAACACGAACTCCCGCACAAATACTCCAGCGTTCCAATATTGTGAAACATGAACAAGAAAGAGCAGGTTCGTCACGGGCAGAAAAACTGCTCAGATCATTGACTCCGCACTGATTGTTCAAGGGGACAGGGCGGGGGGGGCATTGGTCTCTTGGGTCGCAAAAGAGCCCGACGAATCCCGGAGGGTGACCCATGTCCCCCGAGTCTTCCCGAGCTCCCCGAGTCCCCCGAGACCCCCCGCCTCAGCTCATCTCGGTTTGCCTCGAATCATCTCGGCCAGTTTCGGCTCGTCGTGCCCAACTCGACTCGCCTCAACATGCTTCGACTGACCTCGACGCACCTCAACCAGCCTCGACGCGATCGACGCACCTCAACCAGCCTCGACGCGACACTCGCCCCTTGCGCCAGCAATCCGCGGACTGCAATGGTTAATTTTTCATCTCAAGCATCTCACATAAGTTTTTTTGTGAATGGGTCCTCCAGCGCTGCGAGGGGGGAGCAGAGGTTCCAGGATTCAGAGGGGCCTCTATAGGGACCCACAGTTTCTCAAAAGGCTCCCAAAGGGCCTCAAGGGTGTCCCAAAGGGCCCCAGAAAGATCCAAGTAGACCACCCCAAATCCACCTGGTCTCCCAAGTCCCCCGGGTTCCCGAAACCCCGGGTCCCCGAGCCCCGCGGATCCCACGAGTACCTCCTCTCCTTGGGTCACCTTGTCTCAACCAACCTCGATGCATATGATAAAAATAACCAGTGCAAAATTTATCACCATGAAAAAAGGGCAGAGAAAAATAAGAGCCCTAGCAAGAAGAAATAATAA
>SDVV010040073.1:0-10568 GCA_016164225.1 Gammarus roeselii | reverse complement strand
ACTGTTCCATTTAGACAAGTTTCTGAACAATACAGGTCAGCTAGAGCGAATATTACTTAACATCGGTTCAATAACTTTTCCATTACGACACGCTTCTAAACAATGCAGGACTGGTAAAAGTCGGGCAAATAACATTGGTTCAATAATTGGTCCATTGCTACCAATTATTGAACGAAACAGGGCAGGTTAGGCACAAAATAGTATTGGTCAAATAACTGGCCCGTGACGGCAGCTTCTGAGCAATGCAGGACTGGTAAAGCGCCGGGCAAATAGCAGTAGTCCCATAATCAGCAACCCATTACGGCAACTTCTCTTTGATAGGAAGGATCCAACTACGGCCGAGTCGAGAAAGAAGCTGAATCGTCAACAAGCGCTTGGCCTTTGTTGATCGGTTTGTTGTAAGAGTCCAAACATAAAGGGTTTAATCAACCCAGGGGCTTCATTCACTGTGGGTGTTGCATCCATCTAGGGTGTTACAACATTTCTGGGGCATGTGTCCATGCAGAGAGTTTCCTATATTCCGAATGTTATATCCACCCAAGGAACCGTTTCCATGTAGTGTAACAACCAATCTGGGTGTTACATAAACCAATGTAGAATGTTATATCTACTCTGTGTGTCACATCCAGCCAGATTGCCGCATTCATGCAGAGTGCTACAACAACTCTGGATGTTACATCTACCCAGAGTACCGCTGCCAGCCAGAGTGTTACAACCACTCTGGGTGTTTCATCCACTCGGAGTGTTACATCCCCGTGCCACAGTCAGGTAAAATGTTTCATCCACTCATGGTGCTACATGCATACTGGTTGGCACATCTATGCGGAGCGTTACAACCACGCTGGGTGTTACATTCACACGCTGTGCCACGTCTATGTAGATTATCACATCAACTTTGAGTGTTACATCCATCCAAGATGACGCCTTCAGACAGAATGCTACATTCACTCTGAGTGAGACACTTACCTAAGATGCCGCATCCTTGTAGAATGATACATCCACGCAGGTGTATCATACACTCTAGGTTCAGCATAAGCACACGATGCCGGATCCACGCAGGTGTATCATACACTCTGGGTTCAGCATAGGCACACGATGCCGGATCCACGCAGGTGTATCATACACTCTGGGTGCAGCATAGTCACACGATGCCGTATCCCCACAGGTTTATCATACACTCAGGGTTCAGCATAGGCACACGATGCCAAATCCACACAGGTTTATCATACACTCTGGGTTCAGCATAGGCACACGATGCTGCATCCACACAGGTGTATCATTCACTCTGGGTTCAGCATAGGCACACGATGCTGCATCCACACAGGTTTATCATACACTCTGGGTTCAGCATAGGCACACGATGCTGCATCCACACAGGTGTATCAAACACTCTTGGTTCAGCATAGGCACACGATGCTGCATCCACACAGGTGTATCATACACTCTGGGTTCAGCATAGGCACACGATGCTGCATCCACACAGGTGTATCATACACTCTGGGTTTAGCATAGGCACACGATGCTGCATCCACACAGGCTTATCATGCACTCTGGGTTCAACATAGGCACACGATGCTGCATCCACACGGGTGTATCATACACTCTGGGTTTAGCATAGGCACACGATGCTGCATCCACATAGGCTTATCATACACTCTGGGTTCAGCATAGGCACACGATGCTGCATCCACACAGGTTTATCATACACTCTGGGTTCAGCATAGTCACACGATGCTGCATCCACACAGTTGTACCATACACTCTGGGTTCAGCATAGGCACACGATGCTGCATCCACACAGGTGTATCATACACTCTGGGTTCAACATAGGCACACGATGCTGCATCCACACAGGCTTTTCATTCACTTTCGGTTTAGCATAGGCACACGATGCTGCATCCACACAGGTTTATCATCCACTCTGGGTTCAGCATAGGCACACGATGCTGCATCCACACAGGTGAATCATACACTCTGGGTTCAGCATAGGTACACGATGCTGCATCCACACAGGTGTATCATACACTCTGGGTTCAGCATAGGCACACGATGCTGCATCCACACAGGTGTATCATACACTCTGGGTTCAGCATTGGCACACGATGCTGCATCCACACAGGCTTATCATACACTCTGGGTTCAGCATAGTCACACGATGCTGCATCCACACAGGTGTATCATACACTCTGGGTTCAGCATAGCACTGAAGAATATGTACCAGGTTGAGAATAGCTGTTAGGATCTTCTAACGAGAAGATTTACATCTTATTTGAATTATTACATTTTCAATTTTCAAAAGCGTTTTATCCTGAGATTACTTGAACTTGACTCCAATAAAATTCTATTACCATTTGAGTTTGATGAGACTAAGATTCTGTGACCAGTGACCACTTGGGCTTGACGACACTGAGATTCTGTGACCACTTACTTGAGCTTGACGTCACTATGATTCTGTGACCAGTGGCCACTTGAGCTTGACGACACTGAGATTCTGAGACCACTTACTTGAGCTTGACGTCACTATGATTCTGTCACCAGTGACCACTTGGGCTTGACGACACTGAGATTCTGTGACCACTCACTTGAGCTTGACGTCACTATGATTCTGTGACCAGTGGCCACTTGAGCTTGACGACACTGAGATTCTGTGACCACTTACTTGAGCTTGACGTCACTATGATTCTGTGACCAGTGGACACTTGAGCTTGACGACACTGAGATTTTGTGACCACTTACTTGAGCTTGACGTCACTATGATTCTGTCACCAGTGACCACTTGAGCTAGACGACATTATGATTCTGTGACCACTTGAGCTCGATGACACTAAAATTCTGTAACGAGTAGGCCCAGCCTCACACCCCCTTCGTCTATTTCACACAAGGTTATAATGGTTAATTGCTAACAAGAATGATCTATCATCTGTTTCCCAGACAAGGTGTTTCAATGCGTGAGGTTAATGATGTTCATTAACGAGTCATCGCAATGAACTCCATCGTGGGATCAGACAAATAAATAGTTATTTTTGCATTCAGCTGTTATTCTTTCTAGCCGCGTCATATCGACGCTATTGAAATTACTTTAGATATCAGAAACAATTGACGTATTGCGTATAGTGTTGTGGGAAGCTTCTTCACTAACTTTCGAATCACTTTTACTTAAAAAAAAATATTAAATGAAATTATAAGAGTTCGTTTCCAAGGCTCGACGGCTGGCGAGTTGTATCTTCCAGAGCTTTTTTTTCCGAGTTTCTGTCCATGCAATCTTAAAGCAGCGGCTGCCTCGGAAAGGAACACTTTGCGGTTAATAATGATGTTCTTACAACGAGCCCTCAAGAATACACTGAGCCCTTCACGAGCGGTCCTACCGATGCCTGCATTTCGCAAAATAATTGTTCTCCAGTGGCCACGACCCATCAAACCGTCGGTTCCGGGTCACCTGCCCGTGCCCTGTCTCGGCTCGCAAGCCGCTTCCTCCAATATCCGGCGATAGGAGGCTTCCGTGAGTGTTTATTTGTAAGGAAAATAAGTCAACGAGCGAATTTCCTTTCGCCCTTTCGATGAAGTTCTTCGTCGGAGACGCTTTCTAACTTTCCAATCTTGAAATCCACACAAAAGTTCCCTGAAATCAATACAGAAGTTTTTCATTTACACATTCTTTAGATTCACTCTACCGATCTTGAGAGGTTTTGGATTTTGAAGGGCTCTACAGCGAAGGCTTTTCGGACAGTCTGTGATTCATACGAAAAATTTGACGTGAATTTGAAGTTCTTGGATAAAGTGAAATCCTTTTAATTGTTTTGTTGAATGTAGGTTTGATAATAAGAAATTCATTTCATCACAAGATGTGAATTTCTTCGAACATCTCTTTAGTGAGTATTAGTTTGTTGTTTATTTGTAAAGCTCTCCATATCGTTTCTGTTTTATCCTTGTCTCCAGCTTGTGACTAATATGGTGTAGTTTCCGCAGTGACAAAAAGAGTATTTATCCATCCAAAACTAAAATGGATACATGAATAATAGTAATAAAAATAATTTTCAAACTGGCTCCGATGAATTTTTTTCTTCTATATGTCATGCTCAAAATAGAATCTAGATTCGATCAAAAGTGTATTTTGATAAACTAAGATATGGATATCAGACATCAACTTTGCTAGTTTTATGGAACCATGAATACATAATAATTAATATCAACAGCATTATTCATTTGGGAGGTAGGTATGTTTGGAAACGCTCGAGAAATCCCTCATGAGTACGACCGGGACACATCCAAAGTTTTGCTGCTAACAAGGAAAAATAAAATATTTACATTCGTTGGGGGAACTGAAATGGAACCAGCGAAGTCCTTTTAGAATTTGCCGGACCTATCTTTGTTTCATCTATTTATCTTTGTGAATTTCTATCTGGAAGGCTGTCCAGAGAGGCAAGAACTATAATACACCGTGCAACAGCAAATATACCTTCGGTACTAACCCAAACCAACATATGCGAAGTTTCTTCCTTTGTGGCTGCTTACGCAGCTGATTTTGGGTCGGTATAAGAGGATTATTCTATGATAAAGAGTTGGGGTATATTATTGAATCCAAATAGTATTTGTTCGTTTACTCCTTCAAGATTATATAATATTTGTTCGTTTACTCGCGCATGATTATATAATATTTGTTTTGTCTTTTATATTGTGTAGGAGGAGTATTTGAACTCGTCATCATTGTATTTAGCAGGCCTAATCTTATCTTACCTACTGTTAAACCTGAAGACCCTGCGGGTGTAAAATGTTCATGCATGTATCCACTGTCTGAAAATAATAAGAGGAGATCACAATAGATTGCCGTAAATTATATTTTTCGAAAATATAATCACTCCAATTCGACAAGTTAAGCATGTTCTATAGCTAGCCTAGCAGTGCAAAGGCCTGAGGTCATCAAATAGTAAGTTGAATGCTGGGAGTAAAATCCGTGGAGTAAAACATATACTCGTTGCTTGTCCATTTATTGAACGCGTCCTAGGTGTGTCTGTGGTATTGTTACTGCTATTCTGTACATGCCATGGAGGACGTTTACGGAAACAATTATTAATACTCATCATTAGCGATGAGCAGCCAACAAATTGGAACTGACTGGCCCCGTCGAACAGAACGTGTTCCTTCGTCCGAGCCTCATTTTTCAATCTCTTTGGTATACACCCGTTTCTAAATTTTTTCTTGATTGCCAATAAACCCAATCCAGCCCAGGAAGATGAGATCATACCTAACTCTGAGAGCTGTTATGTTTGCTACAGCGTGCGGGGAGTCGGTGTCTGGTCAAGTGCTCTTATAATAAAATACATTTGCATGTTCCACTGTTCCATTTAGACAAGTTTCTGAACAATACAGGTCAGCTAGAGCGAATATTACTTAACATCGGTTCAATAACTTTTCCATTACGACACGCTTCTAAACAATGCAGGACTGGTAAAAGTCGGGCAAATAACATTGGTTCAATAATTGGTCCATTGCTACCAATTATTGAACGAAACAGGGCAGGTTAGGCACAAAATAGTATTGGTCAAATAACTGGCCCGTGACGGCAGCTTCTGAGCAATGCAGGACTGGTAAAGCGCCGGGCAAATAGCAGTAGTCCCATAATCAGCAACCCATTACGGCAACTTCTCTTTGATAGGAAGGATCCAACTACGGCCGAGTCGAGAAAGAAGCTGAATCGTCAACAAGCGCTTGGCCTTTGTTGATCGGTTTGTTGTAAGAGTCCAAACATAAAGGGTTTAATCAACCCAGGGGCTTCATTCACTGTGGGTGTTGCATCCATCTAGGGTGTTACAACATTTCTGGGGCATGTGTCCATGCAGAGAGTTTCCTATATTCCGAATGTTATATCCACCCAAGGAACCGTTTCCATGTAGTGTAACAACCAATCTGGGTGTTACATAAACCAATGTAGAATGTTATATCTACTCTGTGTGTCACATCCAGCCAGATTGCCGCATTCATGCAGAGTGCTACAACAACTCTGGATGTTACATCTACCCAGAGTACCGCTGCCAGCCAGAGTGTTACAACCACTCTGGGTGTTTCATCCACTCGGAGTGTTACATCCCCGTGCCACAGTCAGGTAAAATGTTTCATCCACTCATGGTGCTACATGCATACTGGTTGGCACATCTATGCGGAGCGTTACAACCACGCTGGGTGTTACATTCACACGCTGTGCCACGTCTATGTAGATTATCACATCAACTTTGAGTGTTACATCCATCCAAGATGACGCCTTCAGACAGAATGCTACATTCACTCTGAGTGAGACACTTACCTAAGATGCCGCATCCTTGTAGAATGATACATCCACGCAGGTGTATCATACACTCTAGGTTCAGCATAAGCACACGATGCCGGATCCACGCAGGTGTATCATACACTCTGGGTTCAGCATAGGCACACGATGCCGGATCCCCGCAGGTGTATCATACACTCTGGGTGCAGCATAGTCACACGATGCCGTATCCCCACAGGTTTATCATACACTCTGGGTTCAGCATAGGCACACGATGCCAAATCCACACAGGTTTATCATACACTCTGGGTTCAGCATAGGCACACGATGCTGCATCCACACAGGTGTATCATTCACTCTGGGTTCAGCATAGGCACACGATGCTGCATCCACACAGGTTTATCATACACTCTGGGTTCAGCATAGGCACACGATGCTGCATCCACACAGGTGTATCAAACACTCTTGGTTCAGCATAGGCACACGATGCTGCATCCACACAGGTGTATCATACACTCTGGGTTCAGCATAGGCACACGATGCTGCATCCACACAGGTGTATCATACACTCTGGGTTTAGCATAGGCACACGATGCTGCATCCACACAGGCTTATCATGCACTCTGGGTTCAACATAGGCACACGATGCTGCATCCACACGGGTGTATCATACACTCTGGGTTTAGCATAGGCACACGATGCTGCATCCACATAGGCTTATCATACACTCTGGGTTCAGCATAGGCACACGATGCTGCATCCACACAGGTTTATCATACACTCTGGGTTCAGCATAGTCACACGATGCTGCATCCACACAGTTGTACCATACACTCTGGGTTCAGCATAGGCACACGATGCTGCATCCACACAGGTGTATCATACACTCTGGGTTCAACATAGGCACACGATGCTGCATCCACACAGGCTTTTCATTCACTTTCGGTTTAGCATAGGCACACGATGCTGCATCCACACAGGTTTATCATCCACTCTGGGTTCAGCATAGGCACACGATGCTGCATCCACACAGGTGAATCATACACTCTGGGTTCAGCATAGGTACACGATGCTGCATCCACACAGGTGTATCATACACTCTGGGTTCAGCATAGGCACACGATGCTGCATCCACACAGGTGTATCATACACTCTGGGTTCAGCATTGGCACACGATGCTGCATCCACACAGGCTTATCATACACTCTGGGTTCAGCATAGTCACACGATGCTGCATCCACACAGGTGTATCATACACTCTGGGTTCAGCATAGCACTGAAGAATATGTACCAGGTTGAGAATAGCTGTTAGGATCTTCTAACGAGAAGATTTACATCTTATTTGAATTATTACATTTTCAATTTTCAAAAGCGTTTTATCCTGAGATTACTTGAACTTGACTCCAATAAAATTCTATTACCATTTGAGTTTGATGAGACTAAGATTCTGTGACCAGTGACCACTTGGGCTTGACGACACTGAGATTCTGTGACCACTTACTTGAGCTTGACGTCACTATGATTCTGTGACCAGTGGCCACTTGAGCTTGACGACACTGAGATTCTGAGACCACTTACTTGAGCTTGACGTCACTATGATTCTGTCACCAGTGACCACTTGGGCTTGACGACACTGAGATTCTGTGACCACTCACTTGAGCTTGACGTCACTATGATTCTGTGACCAGTGGCCACTTGAGCTTGACGACACTGAGATTCTGTGACCACTTACTTGAGCTTGACGTCACTATGATTCTGTGACCAGTGGACACTTGAGCTTGACGACACTGAGATTTTGTGACCACTTACTTGAGCTTGACGTCACTATGATTCTGTCACCAGTGACCACTTGAGCTAGACGACATTATGATTCTGTGACCACTTGAGCTCGATGACACTAAAATTCTGTAACGAGTAGGCCCAGCCTCACACCCCCTTCGTCTATTTCACACAAGGTTATAATGGTTAATTGCTAACAAGAATGATCTATCATCTGTTTCCCAGACAAGGTGTTTCAATGCGTGAGGTTAATGATGTTCATTAACGAGTCATCGCAATGAACTCCATCGTGGGATCAGACAAATAAATAGTTATTTTTGCATTCAGCTGTTATTCTTTCTAGCCGCGTCATATCGACGCTATTGAAATTACTTTAGATATCAGAAACAATTGACGTATTGCGTATAGTGTTGTGGGAAGCTTCTTCACTAACTTTCGAATCACTTTTACTTAAAAAAAAATATTAAATGAAATTATAAGAGTTCGTTTCCAAGGCTCGACGGCTGGCGAGTTGTATCTTCCAGAGCTTTTTTTTCCGAGTTTCTGTCCATGCAATCTTAAAGCAGCGGCTGCCTCGGAAAGGAACACTTTGCGGTTAATAATGATGTTCTTACAACGAGCCCTCAAGAATACACTGAGCCCTTCACGAGCGGTCCTACCGATGCCTGCATTTCGCAAAATAATTGTTCTCCAGTGGCCACGACCCATCAAACCGTCGGTTCCGGGTCACCTGCCCGTGCCCTGTCTCGGCTCGCAAGCCGCTTCCTCCAATATCCGGCGATAGGAGGCTTCCGTGAGTGTTTATTTGTAAGGAAAATAAGTCAACGAGCGAATTTCCTTTCGCCCTTTCGATGAAGTTCTTCGTCGGAGACGCTTTCTAACTTTCCAATCTTGAAATCCACACAAAAGTTCCCTGAAATCAATACAGAAGTTTTTCATTTACACATTCTTTAGATTCACTCTACCGATCTTGAGAGGTTTTGGATTTTGAAGGGCTCTACAGCGAAGGCTTTTCGGACAGTCTGTGATTCATACGAAAAATTTGACGTGAATTTGAAGTTCTTGGATAAAGTGAAATCCTTTTAATTGTTTTGTTGAATGTAGGTTTGATAATAAGAAATTCATTTCATCACAAGATGTGAATTTCTTCGAACATCTCTTTAGTGAGTATTAGTTTGTTGTTTATTTGTAAAGCTCTCCATATCGTTTCTGTTTTATCCTTGTCTCCAGCTTGTGACTAATATGGTGTAGTTTCCGCAGTGACAAAAAGAGTATTTATCCATCCAAAACTAAAATGGATACATGAATAATAGTAATAAAAATAATTTTCAAACTGGCTCCGATGAATTTTTTTCTTCTATATGTCATGCTCAAAATAGAATCTAGATTCGATCAAAAGTGTATTTTGATAAACTAAGATATGGATATCAGACATCAACTTTGCTAGTTTTATGGAACCATGAATACATAATAATTAATATCAACAGCATTATTCATTTGGGAGGTAGGTATGTTTGGAAACGCTCGAGAAATCCCTCATGAGTACGACCGGGACACATCCAAAGTTTTGCTGCTAACAAGGAAAAATAAAATATTTACATTCGTTGGGGGAACTGAAATGGAACCAGCGAAGTCCTTTTAGAATTTGCCGGACCTATCTTTGTTTCATCTATTTATCTTTGTGAATTTCTATCTGGAAGGCTGTCCAGAGAGGCAAGAACTATAATACACCGTGCAACAGCAAATATACCTTCGGTACTAACCCAAACCAACATATGCGAAGTTTCTTCCTTTGTGGCTGCTTACGCAGCTGATTTTGGGTCGGTATAAGAGGATTATTCTATGATAAAGAGTTGGGGTATATTATTGAATCCAAATAGTATTTGTTCGTTTACTCCTTCAAGATTATATAATATTTGTTCGTTTACTCGCGCATGATTATATAATATTTGTTTTGTCTTTTATATTGTGTAGGAGGAGTATTTGAACTCGTCATCATTGTATTTAGCAGGCCTAATCTTATCTTACCTACTGTTAAACCTGAAGACCCTGCGGGTGTAAAATGTTCATGCATGTATCCACTGTCTGAAAATAATAAGAGGAGATCACAATAGATTGCCGTAAATTATATTTTTCGAAAATATAATCACTCCAATTCGACAAGTTAAGCATGTTCTATAGCTAGCCTAGCAGTGCAAAGGCCTGAGGTCATCAACGAGTAAGTTGAATGCTGGGAGTAAAATCCGTGGAGTAAAACATATACTCGTTGCTTGTCCATTTATTGAACGCGTCCTAGGTGTGTCTGTGGCATTGTTACTGCTATTCTGTACATGCCATGGAGGACGTTTACGGAAACAATTATTATTACTCATCATTAGCGATGAGCAGCCAACAAATTGGAACTGACTGGCCCCGTCGAACAGAACGTGTTCCTTCGTCCGAGCCTCATTTTTCAATCTCTTTGGTATACACCCGTTTCTAAATTTTTTCTTGATTGCCAATAAACCCAATCCAGCCCAGGAAGATGAGA
>SDVV010040072.1:0-10568 GCA_016164225.1 Gammarus roeselii | reverse complement strand
GATTTTATATCCATTGTTCCTATTCACTCCGTTTGTATCTAGAGGGAAAAACCTCGCTCGGTCGACGTTTTCCTTACCCTTCGTAATCTTTCCCACTTCTATCATGTCGCCTCTGACTCGACGTTTCTCTAGCAAATAAAGATTGAGTTCAGGAAGGCTGTTTTCGTATTATTTATTCCGCAGCGAGGGGATGAGTTTGGTAGCTCTACGTTGAACCTTCTCAAATTTAATAACGTCTTTTCTGAGGAATGGAGACCAGAATTGAACGGCATACTCGAGATGCGGTCTAACAAATGCATTAAATAACTTGAGAATACTGTGCTGGTTTTTGTACGAGATAGTGCGGGATATCATACATATAATTTTGTTGCCTTTCTTGGCAGCATCGTTACATTGCTTGCTGCTTTTTAAGTCGTTACTAATGATGACACCTAAATTTCTCTCTTCGGTGACGGGAATGAGTTTTATTCCTGACATTGAATATTCGTGTTTGGGGTTATGAAGACCTACGTGCATTACTTTGCATTTGTCGACATTAAATTTCATTTGCTACAATTCTGACCACTCAACAATTTGGTTCAAGTCTAGTTGGACCTGCGGACACTCTAGTTCAGTTTGTACTTTTCCTCCGATCTTAGTATCGTCTGCAAACTTGCTAATGTTTGAGAGTACGTTATTATCGAGATCGTTAATGAATATTTTAAAGAGAACTGGCCCTAACACGGATCCTTGAGGCACGCCGCTTGTAACGTTACCCCAGGGGGAGGAAGCTCCGTTAAGTACAACTCGCTGCCGTCTGTCCGTAAGCCAGCATTTTATCCTGCTGTTAAGCTCGCCTCGAATACCGATGCTGTGCAATTCAATAATTAGGCGCTTGTGTGGGACTTTGTCAAAGGCCCTCTGAAAGTCAAGGTAAATGATATCGATTGGAGATTTTGTGTCGTGGATTTCGAATATATTTCTGAAAAAGAGTAGCAGATTTGTAAGACAGGAACGGTTGTGCCAAAACCATGCTGGGAGTCACCAATCAATTTGTTTGATTCTAAGAATTCTGTAATTTTATCAGTTATCAAACTTTCCATCAACTTGCCAATGACTGAGGTGAGACTAATTAGACGGTAGTTGCCCGGACACTTTTTATCCTCTGTTTTGAAAATTGGGGTAACATTATTCTCTTTCCATTTGGAGGGGCAGGTGCCTTTTGTGAGAGATTGGGTGAAAATGTTTGATAAATGTTCGCGGCGATTTCATTTTTAGTCTCTTTTAGAATTCTAGAATGAATTTTTTCTGGACCTGAAGATTTGGTGACTTCCAATTTATCTATGTATTTAATAACTTCGGCGGGGGTAAAGTTCACTGTTGTGAGGGCTTCAATTAGTTTTGCCGCTATGATATCCTCAGGATTAGGAAAATCCAGTTTCTTTAACGTAAATACTGAGCAAATGTATTCATTAAGAAGCACAATCATTTTGGTGTCGTCCGTTTCTAGCTCACCAACATCGTTCTCGAGAGGACCTATTACAGATTTTATTTTTGTTTCTCGATATATAACTAAGGAATGGTTTCGGATTAGTTTTGGCATTGGCAGCAATTTCATTTTCATAATCTTTCTTCTTACGTTTCATGACCCCCTTTAGATCTCGTCTGCTATTTTTGTATTCATTTTTTGCTACGTTGTCATGTGGATGTCTCTGCTTTATCGAATGCTTTGCTTTCTTTCATGAAGGAAGGCGCTGCAATTCTCCTTTCCAGTACTTGGACTGATAGGCTGCTGTTCGCCTGTTTTTGCGCGGGATATGCTCATGTTTGATATTTTTGAGTGCAGTCAAGAAATAGTCAAGCGATTGATTGACATCTTGTCCGAGGGTTATATTTGCTGACACCATTGACTCTCTTAAGCAATCAAAATTAGCTAATCTGAAGTTAGGGACTTTTTCGCAGTCTGTTGATGTTTTCAACTCGAGCTCTTTCAAAAAAAACGATACAGTTGTGGTCAATAGTTCCGAGTGGTTCGCCTACTTCGACGTTCGTGACATGAGAGTCGCTTGCACTAAATAGGGGATCAAGATTGTTGCTACCTCTTGCAGGTGTCTTCAACATTTGGGTCATGAACTTATCGTCTGCAAAATCAATCAGACGTTGGTTGGCGGCAGTACATTCTTCTGATTCCCAATCAATGTCGGGGATATTGAAGTCGCCAAGCACAATACTGTGTTGTGTTGTGACAACATCGACGAGGGTGTTGTAAAGATAGATATCATCTGCAGCCTTGTGTATAACGAGGCGATAGACTAGAGTGATTTGACATTTTATATGCTTACCGACAACTTGGATTGATACTATGTCGTGCCTGTTGTTTGGAATGGTAACTTCTAATATTTGCATAGTGTTTTTCACGAGAAACATAACTCCTCCGCCCTCTCAGCCTTGTCTATCTTTGTGAAATGGTGACTAACCGGGAAGAGTGAATTCGCCTCAATAATGCCTGTTGCTCAATTTCATCCACGATTCTGTGATTGCTATTATATTGATACTTTCATTCAATGCTAGGATACCTAATTCTTCGACTTTGTCTGAGACTTCTAGCGTTTACATAGTAGCATTTGCGAGTACCGTTATTCACATTGAATTGATTTGCTGGACTTATTTTGCTTCTACTCTGAGGTCTTGTGTCGGGGCCAATACTTCCGTTTTCGTTTACACGGGTTGTACTGGCGAAGCTGCGACTACTGCCTCTAACTCGGACTGGATTGATGACCGGAACTTTTTTGCCAGGAACTGTGTTGGTGTTTTGATGGGCACTTGTATTTGTTGTGTATCTCGTGTTGAAACGGGCTGAGGTCGCTGTGTCGTTTTGTTGGGCACTGCTGGCGAAGTTGTTGGTATGATATCGTTTACGTTTTTTGACTTATTTTCGTTGAAAAGTCCAGCGCCGATGTTTTATGGATGTTTTTGGTGGTATCAAGTGCATACGTCCTAATGCGACCTTTGTTGGTGGTTCTATTAAAGTTATAGTACTTTAGGTTGATCATCGTGTCCCAATGATCCGAGAAAGAGATTTTCTGGTCTTTGCAGAAAGTTGCTAGGCGATTTTTAAGTAAAATCATCTTGCTTAACTTATATCTATTTTGGTTCGGATGGGGCGGGATGCCAGTGACATGGAGGTTCGTGTGTGAATGTTTGATGTTGTTTAGCATGGCTCCACGCTTTTTCCATGTCGATTCCGTCTGCGTCACGTATTTAGCTACGACTTGTATTATAATTCGCTTAGATGAATGTATCCTTTCCTTCGCGATTATGCCTGCGACCTCGTCAAGTTTCAAATCGGCTTTGCCGAGTATTGTTAGTTGAATTCTCCCTTTTTTGCTGATTTGATTTGATGGAGTTGACATTGTAATCACCAATCATAATAATTTCCTCTGTATTCTGAGAGTCCATTTCATCGGGCAATACATCGAATAGGTTACGTGCATGGGGTCGAAAGTGGTGAGATTGTGGTTCAACGTGTGATATATTGTCACCGCGTCGCTGCCTCCTACTAACTACGATTGAGTACAGTGCCTCGCTATCTTTGACTGATTTGTCTTTCGGTTTAATACGATCGTTTGTCGAAGCGTCTAGAGCCGAAAGCTTCTTGGCGAGTTCGGAGTCTAGGTGCACTTGGAGTTCTTTCACTTGATTTTGGGTGGCCTCGACAGTTTATTTGACAGCTGCTAATTCGCTGCTTATCAGATCTTTAAATTCGTGAAATTGTTTCAGCACGTTTTCCAATTTTAATTCAACAGCTATCAGTCGGGTATCCGTGTTGACTGCTTCTGTTATGGATAAGCTTAGATGAGACTGTCTCTGTTTTGGATAAGCTATCAGCGTGACTGATTTGTGCTTTCAGTTGTTTGGTTTCCTCTGCCGCTTGACAAGATTTACAGCGCAATGTCTTGTATTCCCCATTTGAGTGACTGCTACGCAAAGTCCTGGCAGAGCCAGAATAACTTTGGCAATCCATTAGTTCGGGAACGTACGAGGTGCGTCAGATGCCACATTCTAGCTTAGCCCGAACCATCTTGGACTGTTATAGAATTTAACTTTGGGGAAATGGACCGTTAGCTTGAGTTCTATTTTCTGGTGATTTCCTGTAGACAGCAAATATGTATTCAACACTATAATTAGATGCGGGATGTGACGATTATGTCGACGATTTGAAGACGGAATTAAAACGGGAATAATACTAATGAGAGTCGGATGCGCGTATCGTGGGATGCGAGTTATCGCAAGGTTACTTCGTATTGCGGGATTTGGGTTGAATGCAAAACTTAACTAACTTAGAGCAGCTCCCAACTGCTTCTCAATAAAAGAATGGTCTCATGATTCTGGGCACCAACCTTGTACCAGACATGACCGGCGGAGTTTCAGAAGATGATGAAAAAATAATTACAATTCGGTTAGTGGGGTAGCTGATTGTACGCGGGTACTAGCTGATTGTACGTTAGTAATGACTAATTGTACTTGGGTAAGAGCTGATTGCACGCGTATAATAGCTGATTGTACGTGGGTAATAGCTGATTGAACGTG
Source organism: Gammarus roeselii (assembly GCA_016164225.1). Classification (NCBI taxonomy): domain Eukaryota; kingdom Metazoa; phylum Arthropoda; class Malacostraca; order Amphipoda; family Gammaridae; genus Gammarus; species Gammarus roeselii. The sequence continues at coordinate 5,999 of SDVV010040072.1, read as the reverse complement.
GGTAATAGCTGATTGTACGTGGGTAATAGCTGATTGGACGTGGGTAATAGCTAATTGCACGCGGATAATAGCTGATTGTATGTGGGTAATAGCTGATCGTAAGTGGGTAATAGCTGTTTTTACGTGGGTAATACCTGATTGTACGTGGGAAATAGCTGATTGTAAGTAGGTAATAGATGATTGTACGTGGGTAATAGTTGATTGTACTTGGGTAATAGCTGATTGGAAGTGGGTAATAGCTGTTTGTACGTGGGTAATAGCTGATTGTTCGTGGGTAATAGCTGATTGTACGTGGGTAATAGCTGATTGTACGTGGGTAATAGCGGATTGTACTTCGGTAATAATCGGAAAAGTTAATTTAAATATGACCTGAACAATGCAAGCACACGTGCATAAATTAAAAAGCTAATAAGCATTTAATAGTAATCTTGAAAGACATGGAATAATGCCAATAGAAAAATTGACACACACTTAAAATTACCTTAGTATACTGTCCATAAAGAAATGGATCGTGAGCTAATGAACCCAGAAAAGGTATTACAGAAAACACGAATAAAAGCAAATATGCGAATACGAGCAGAAAACACCTTGGCGAAGAATAGAGAGCTCGTGGACACCAGCTTGAGTTCAAAGGAGAAATCATCAAACTCGCTGGATAATTGAACGGTTAGAGAGGTAGCGTGTGGTAAGAAGATACTTGCTACAGCGCAGTAGACCACCAAGAAGCTCAAATAACTGTAAGACGTGTAATAAAATGAACTGCTAGAGACGGAATAGAATATCACCGATTGAAAAAATTAAATAAAATAGCACCAATGGAATAAAAATAGCAGGGGACCATCAAAATGTCCCAAAACGGCCACTGAGATGTAGATATCTATCAAAAACAATCTTGAAGTAACAGGAAAAGAGAGGGACTTCCTTGGATTTGACGGTTGTTGGGCAATGGCAGAAGAAGTCAATTAAAATATAACCTATGAAAATGTGACAAAATAATCTTGGTCGTACACTAATGGAGGCAACAAAACTTATAAGGAATCCACTCAGACGTGAATTCATTGAAGCTAACGGCTAGAGGATTGCAGCAAATCAGAAAATAACCTTGATAATCTGCCCTAAAAAAATGCGCGAGGCAAAATCGGGGGCACGAAAATGAAGGATAATGAACACATAAAGGTAATTTAATGGGACATGAATAAAAACTAATAAGCTAGTAAGAGCAAACTAATGAATGAACAAAAAAAACATCTAAATAATTACCTAAGATACAATACTATTGAAAGCGCGCGGACACCAGCTTATTGGCTCAGAGCAGTGATCAACCAGCACACTGAATCATTGGACGGTGGCAACGGTAGCTTGTGGGGAAAACGTACTATATATATACACAGGGTAATAATACACTAAGGAAGAGTCTTGAGAGCACATGAAATCAAGCTAATGTGGCAAAGTAGTAAGCAACATATTCAGTGTACATTTGAATAATAAAAGAATGACTTGTGGTTAAAAAACACTCACACAAACACGCTAATGAGGCAAAGTATTGAGTAGCATTATCACTGGACATTCATTTACATGATTAAAGAATGAGCTTGTGATGAAAATACACGAAGCACACGATCACGCTAATGGGTCAAAGTATTAAGCCACATATTCGCTGAACATTCAAATGATTAAAGAAGGAGCTTGTGGTGTAAAGAAACTTAGCACAGGGCAAAAAAAAATGCTGACGGAGCGGGATCTTCCAACAAGTCGATGTCGCGACCTTCCAATAAGTGCATGCAGTCAGGTGTCGAATGACGTTGGGGTGGCGGCAAGGTCTCAGGAGGGAGGGTGGTAGGGTCCATTCACAGGCGATCAAGACAGTGGGCCACACACAGTGCGTGCGTGCGTATGTTTCGGAGCAGCCAAGGCAGTTAGAAGGAGGCAGAGAGGGGTGGGTTAGGCTGGTCCGGGAGATACTGGTGAGCCTTTCCTCGCGACGATTAGGCTCCCTCTATTGTGAGCCCACACCGATATGGATCTGCGAATGCGAGATCATCTATTGAACCACACAAGTTTTTTGGCAAACATAATTGAAGGAAGGTCTTCAAAGACGACCCGAAGCACGAGTTGGTGGGCCAATCTTGGCCACGTTGAAACACATGACAACAATGTCACTGTTGAGCACAAACCGCGCAGGGTTGCCAGATGTGTCAAGGCTGGTCGACGAGAGATTGATTTTGCACTGCACTCGATAATTCAGCTGTGTTAATACAGATGCCGATAAATGGGGCACTTACAGGTAGGCGAGCAGTTCACAAGTCGAGCAGTCTTATGCTGAACGCAATTAAGTGTTGGATTCCACACGTTTGATCACGAAAACGAGGAGCGCAGCAGAACGTGACTGCCTTCCCTCGCGGCGGCGAAGGAGGTATCGGTGTATGGTGGAGTGGTCAGAGAAGTGAGCAAGAGTGTTTTGGGTTGAAGCTTATATTAGTTTGGACCGAGAGGGAGGAGTAGGCAGTTGAGTCAATTGTTGTACGTTGGTTGATACTGCGGTAGTGACAGATTAGGATATGTTGTGTGGGCTAGTGTTGGTGTTTGGTAGAGTTTCAGAGGAGGAAACTGCGAGTTAATGTGGTTAAGAGTACGGTAATTAGATGTTTGAGGAATGACAATGCTAGCGGAGTCAGTGTTTGCTCTGTCTTAATTTAGAGTCATTTTGGGACGCTCAACATTCATAGTTCGTAAGCTCTCTTATGGAGAAGACTGGACAAGTGGGAATTGAAATGAATTCAAGATTAAAGGAAGGGGGGTTGTGTTTTAGTTGAACTGAAGTGTGTAAAGTAGGACTTTGGGTCTGATGCGAAGAGATGATTGTATTAGATGGTTGTTTCTCCAACTGTGATGTACGGTGCTAAGACGAAAGAGGCAAAAGCGTATGAGAAAAGAAGGTTGAATGGTTCGAGATCAAATGTTTGAGAGAGAGGCCTTAGTGAATCTGAGAGATTTATCTATATTGACGTTGTTCGAATTAAAAAGGGGATTGCGAGGAGGTTGGAGGACAGAACAGAATCACGTGTTCTGAGGTGGGTCAAACATATGATTAGAATGGATGAAGCGAGTTTGTTAAACAGGTGTTGGAACGGAGGTGATCGAGCGAGGCCTAGAGAAAGATCAAGGTTTTGATTGATGTAAGGCTTGAAACAGGCTTTAGATGAAATAGACACCGTGAAGAGGCGGCAAGCGAGCTTGCAATGGATAGTCCTGAGGGGAGAATTATTGTCAATGGATGAGTCCGGCCTCGATCCTGATGCGCTTTTCTGCCCATGGGGTCTTATTAAAAACTGAGTGAACGTGGATGGGGGAGGGCTCGGCAGTAATGACGCTGCAGGGTTGAACCAAGGAAAGCTGTTGGCCCCTGCTGCTGACACTGAGGCAATGTTTGTGTCGTCGGTTTCTGGCAAGAGCCCATGCGCCAAATTGCGGAGTTTCGTTATGCGTGTAAGTGTATACATGGAGTGACATGTGCATCTTGCCGTTAGCCACACCCTTCTGGTCGATTCAGTCCTTCGTCTCTTTCAATACCTGAAACAAACGGCCAGGGATTAGACGTTGTTTGACCATTGGTCTCGAAGAAGCGAACATGTGTATACAAAATCTTAATAGCCTTCACACTATGAGGTTTATTAAAGTGTTACAACAACACGCAAAGCCGTGTAGTGTTGCTGTTCATAAACAACTAGACCACTCGTGTAAAGCCCGTTCAGTTTTGCCTCTAATCCGTCTTAATCAAACCCAACTGCATAATGCTATATCCGATGCGAAATTATTCAAATAGTATTTCTTCAGTAGGAATACAGCATTCCCAATGATACCACTTCACATTTCACGAACAGATCTCCATTTTAATTTCGGAACCTGCGCATTTGCATTCACAGTGATAAATGTCTCTCTGGATTTTCAACTCTGTGTCATTGACTTTGAGTTCAAACAGCTCAACCTTCACTGCATTCACAGTTTGGTAGTATGAGAGACCTCTATTTGTTCCCAACTAGTTTCGATCTGGTATGTTAGAAGGCAACAATATAATTTATTTTAACAAAGGTAGTTTTTCTTGTAACTAACTCATAATAAAATCAACTGCAGCAAGGGCTCAGGCGTCCTGGTCATGAAGTATTCAATTGGAAAATTATGTTCGTTGCTGTAAAAGGCGATGTATTACGGCCATATAGCAAAAAATCTGCAACATTAAGTGCAAATAGATTTCGTTCGCAGTACCAATCATTGAATGCAGTCAAGGTTGACCTTTGTGAGTTTAACATGGCGCATTTTGGGTGAAGCAGCAAACAAACGAAAGGGAATGTCATCTTGGGTCAAATCCAAAGTGCCCTTTTTATGTGTTCCAATAGATATCAATTTGCTAAATAAATTCAAACCCAGATAACTGTAAGGGTCGTAATGAAGCAAAGGTTATTTTCCACCCACTCGTGTAGCGTCCATAAAATGTCGGTCCTGTGCGACCATTCCAACGAATGGGACGCATCGTACACTCGAATTTGAAAATGAGATCACATCGCTATTTTTCATAGCAGCTTCCATGCGTCCTGAGATCTTGCCAAGTTCTCCGCTCCCAGGGCAGACCTCCAGTGATTTCCTGAAGAGAATTTTTCCAGGCTCCAATAGCATTCCACGCGGGTGCCTGAGTGGATGCCATCACACTCTTTTTAACGGGGAGCGGGAGAAAGAAAGGCCATAACACAAACTTCTGCTTTGCTATCAAGTAGTATATCAATGTTGACTTATACGCTAATGATGGAATGAACAGTCAAAATGATATTGGTAATTGATCGAATATTTATCAGATATGAATCAACTATTCACCTCATATCACATCACATAGCTGTTTTCTTTAAACTCCAGCGCCCGATGACGGTAATCAACTGCAGGGTTTTTCTGCTCTGTTGCGGTTTATTATGAGGCAGCTTGAGAATCAACGGAGTAATGTGTACATTTACTCCGCACCGAAACATCGTAATTCAATGTTTTTGATCATAACAAAAAAAAAATCCAATGTGAAATAAAAGAACACATATATAATTATCGACAACGAATATAATTCCTACCCTGTTAACATTAGCTTCGTGAGTGCTTCCGGACCATCAAGCTGTAATATTTTTAAGTAGACCAACCATGTCAAATACCAAAGCTGAACATTTGATAGCCTTTTCTCCTGCCTGTCCAATAATGCTAATGACGGCAACTTGGCCCCGTGCTTTACCACGCGTCAACGACTTGTACATCACCCCTGACATTCTATTAAGGTAACACACAATGCTTTAACGGTAGCCGGTGATTGGCGGTAATGCTTGGGCCAGGGTATAACCAACCAAATATTCACTACGTGTACATTGTTGAAGAATTTGTTCAATTTCTGGCTAGAAGAGATGAAGGACTCTTCATTAAGCTGTATGAGTACAGTCTAATAGCTCTAATTGATATTTGTTTACCTCTAGTTTACTCATACTTTAGCTGGCTTTAATAAAAGCTGTCAACAATTAAGTACTCTTCAAGGACGAAGGTCATTTTGTATTAATCGGTAGGATTGTCGCGTACGTACTCGCTATGATCCTGATGATTAATCAAAGGGACACATACGTGGCGCTGGAACCACTCCTATCATCGTCTGGAATAGATTAGCTTCTGACAGTGACAAATGTCAGTATGTCTGCACGCATCTGCACAGGTGCTGTTCAGGTGCTGTTCAGGTGCTGCTCAGGTGCTGTTCAGGTCTGTTCAGGGGCTGTTCAGGTGCTGCTCAGGTGCTGTTCAGGTGCTATTCAGGAGCTACTCCGGTGCTGTTCAGGTGCTGCTCAGGTGCTGTTCAGGTGCTGTTCAGGTGCTGTTCAGGTGCTGTTCAGGTGCTGCTCAGGTGCTGTTCAGGTGCTGCTCAGGTGCTGTTCAGGTGCTGTTCAGGTGCTGCTCAGGTGCTGTTCAGGTCTGTTCAGGGGCTGTTC
>SDVV010040071.1:0-10569 GCA_016164225.1 Gammarus roeselii | reverse complement strand
GTTACTGTAATGCGTCACGAGCTGTTACTGTAATGCGTCACGAGCCGTTACTGTAATGCGTCACGAGCCGTTACTGTAATGCGTCACGAGCTGTTACTGTAATGCGTCACGAGCCGTTACGTACGCGTCGCATCCCTCTCATTTAACCTGCTGAGCGCATCCCGGTGTTCTCAAGAATTGTACCCCACCTCATCTAACCTGCTGAGAGGGTTTTCGTGATTGCCGCAGTCCCACCCCGCCTTATCCACCCTGCTGAGGGCGTCCTCGTGATCGTCGCAGTCCCACCTCGTCTCATCCAACCTGCTGAGAGCGTCCTCGTGTTTGCCGCAGTCCCACCCCGCCTCATTCAACCTGCTGAGATCGTCCTCCTGGTCGTCGCAGTCCCACCTCGTCTCATCCAACCTGCTGAAAGCGTCCTCGTGTTCGCCTCAGTCCCACCCCGCCTCATCCAACCTGCTGAACGCTTCCTCATGGTCACCGCAATCCCGCCCCGCCTCATCCAAACTGCTGTGAGCGTCCTCGTCATCGCTGCAGTCCCACCCCGCCTCATCCAACCTGCTGAGAGCGTCCTCGTGTTCGTCGCAGTCCCACCCCTCCTCATCCAACCTGCTGAGAGCGTCCTCGTCATCGCTGCAGTCCCACCCCGCCTCATCCAACCTGCTGAGAGCGTCCTCGTGTTCGTCGCAGTCCCACCCCGCCTCATCCTACGCGCTAAGAGCGTCCTCGTGATTGCTGCAGTCCCACCCCGCCTCATCCAACCTGCTGAGAGCGTCCCAATCTCCCGTCATCACAATATTTTATCCATTTCCCTCAACTCCATTAGCAAACTCAGCGGAAGCTACAGCTGCCTTCAGCATCTCTCTGTTGAGGACGCAATTACAACTTTAATTAATGCTTGATTATCACTCCAAGTGAAAGCATGCCTCATTTCTCTCTGTGGGGCACTTTATCCTTAAATTATAGCCTCGGCAATTGGCTCCTTTTTTGGATTGAATGCTGCCTGGAGGGTATTGAGCTCTCGTTGTTTATGACGTCACAGCCACGCTTCTTGTTTAACGATTGGTGGTTTGATTCGTTGCCATAGCTGTCTCGCAGTCGGTGCTGTCTCCCAGCAGCTGCTGTCTCCCGGTAGGTGCTGTTTACCAGTAGGTGCTGTCTCCCAGTAGGTGCTGTCTCCCAGCAGGTGCTGTCTCCCAGTAGGTACTGTCTCCCAGTTGGTGCTGTCCCGCAGTAGGTGCTGTTTATCAGTAGGTGCTATCTAGCAGTAGGTGCTGTCTCCCAGTAGGTGCTGTCTATCAGTATGTGCTGTCTAGCAGTAGGTGCTGTCTCCCAGTAGGTTCTGTCTAGCAGTAGGTGCTGTCTCCCAGTAGGTGCTGTTTAGCAGTACGTGCTGTCTCCCAGTAGGTGCTGTTTAGCAGTACGTGCTATCTCCCAGTAGGTGCTGTCTAGCAGTACGTGCTGTCTCCCAGTAGGTGCTGTCTCCCAGTAGCTACTACTTAACTGTTTTCCTCAGAAGCAAACTTTGGTCTTATCCAATGAACATCGGTCATGAACTGTCCCCACCCTGCTGTGCATAATAAGACGAGGGGAAAACATGGGACCCTCTGGCACTCATAGTACACTAAGTCTCTCTGTGATGCGTATCGTATTACAATAAACGACACGCTTGAATCAGTACCACGTTTCTGTTGTTGGCATGTAGTACGAGGCAAATCACGCTTGAGTCAGTACCACGTTTCTGTTGTTGGCATGTAGTACGAGGCAAATCACGCTTGAATCAGTACCACGTTTTTGCTGTTGACATGTGGCACGATTCAAATTCGTCCTGTTGAGTAGTAGTCACGTATTCTGGGAGGCTTCTGCGACGATTTTTTTGTAATAGGAGAGAGAAGAGAGATGATTCATCGTGAAAAAATATTTTGGAAAACTCTATATTGGACTGGTTTACACACAGTGAATATTGTTTAATTTACACTGGAGACTCTAGAAGTGTTTTAATAAATGGAATGAGAAACCAGCATACACTTATTCAGTAGATATATTATTTTCTATCATTTTATTGCTGAGACTTATATGATAACCTATGAAGATCCATCATTTAAATGTTCTTTTATCAGATAAAGTATCACTGTCAATTGCATATCAAGGATAAAAATATCGAATAAATTTCGAATCCAAATGCGTGAGGCAAACCTTTTGTCAAGGGTTTATTCTCTTCCGTGTCTAACGGAGCCGCTATCAACAAAGGCCAGGTATAACTATAACAAAGCTTGCTGCCAACTCTAACCTTGGTATGTCTCCTAGCGTTTGCTGGGACACAAATTATTCAACCTTAGTATGTCTCCTAGCGTTAGCTGGGACACAAATTGTTTAATCTTAGTAGGTCTCCTAGCGTTTGCTGGGACACAAATTATTCAACCTTAGTGTGTCTCCTAGCGTTAGCTGGGACACAAATTGTTTAACGCAAGTGCCGTTTTTTTCACTGGTGTGATGTGTGTGGCTTATATCAGTCGAAAGAGTTCCGAAGTCAGATCCCACAGAGTGTCTGTCTATTCTTTTGTCCACTGTAACGCTCTCACAAAAATCGCAAAGCTAGCAATACATCATTTAAAGGCTCTTGTACAGTTCTACAATCATATAAACAAGTTTTTTATATTCTATTTTTCAAGTGACGTGAGATTAAAACAAAATGATCTTGTTGAATCTCTAAGACTTCAACATAGTTGAAATAATCATGACTAGCATTTCATTAATTGCAGGCTCGTGTGAAGTACTTTTATCGCATGCATCGATCCTGCAATCAAAGAGTGAATTTTTGATGTTGTAAAAGAATATTTTCGGAAGTCTTGATTTTTTTAATAATCTGCCTGTTACAGCATCCTATCGAATACATCAATTGGAAGCTCTTGGGGAGTACTGCTATCATATGCAATATCTATTTTAAACTTCATGTGATGATCTTGAAAATCCCAAAATACTTAAATAAAAATCTCCACAGTTTTCCAGTTATTCGAATAAACGAACGAATTTGGCACGCAATACATCATATGAAAGCCTTATTTTATTTGCTTCTCTACCTAAATTCATAAAAAAAATGGTATTGACGAACGCCAATCTGATCAAAATGTGAGGATGCATAGTGACTTATGAACCTGAGAAGTAGGGTCCATCCACAGGGCGCAGGTCTGTCTCACCCACCTTGTATCACTGGCGGCAATGTCTCAGCACAAAACGACTTGCAGACTCAAACGGCTCCATGCTGAACTTACAATTATAGCACCATATGGTCACCGGCTGGTATTCTGTAATTATTTGTGTGTAACAATTTCGTTGCGCTCGTTGCTATTGGGAAAATCCGACGACTTTCAATAGTTGTTTAGGGAATTTAAGCATAACTGTAAATTATCCTATGTAGGGGATATTTTAATTCCATTAGGAAATAACACGTTATAGACTTTTTTGCAATTCACTAAAACACACCATAATGCGTTGAACACATCATATGCATCTTTAGAACACGCTTCAGATAGCTTTACGATATGAATTTACTTGTATCATGGCGTCTCGTCGTGTATCGCGAAGATGACGGTTCTCGGTTGGATCTTCGATACGCTGTCGACGCGCGGTCACCAATGTAACTACTTATGCCTAGGATCTATTCATATTCTAAGTCGGCCTACGTGATGTTAGTTACTGACAACTTGTAAATTGCATTTCATTTAAACTAGTCGAAGATATAGGCAGTTCCGTATCCGGTAAATCCATAGAATATCCTGGCGGGCACTTTACGCACCTACCGAAGGCCTACATTGAAACAGACTGACTCAGCCGGAGGCAAATACCCAAGCGGTCGAGCGCTATCCCAAGCCTCGCAACCAAAGCGCCAAAAATATATACTTTTACCCCAGGACCTCCAAAAATAGGAGAAAATGGCTTACCTAAACTTACCAACCATCAACGTAGACTCATATACCGTATTTATAAAATATTTCCATACCATTATACCTTACCATATTATGCATTTCAATGCTACAGTTTCTCTAAAACGATGTACTTCCATGTAAAGGAAAATACTTTGCTTTTTACCTCATATATGCGATGAAAATCAGGCACGGAAAGGCGGTGGGAAATTCCGGCAATAGCAGAGAAGAAGGAGAAAGGAGTAGGGGGTCCAAAGACAAGCCTCTCTCGTCCACTTCAAACTGCAGCCGGCGTGAGCCACCCTGCCAGACATGATGCTCAAACAATAATATATACAATTACAGTTTCCATTGTGATGAATGTAAAAACTGGTCTCCTGCACACTCCACACCAAGAGGAAAGCGTATTGTTACCTATTGTAGCTGCGTGACGATTAGCTTTCTTGCTACTAGAGCCGCTGCTCTTCTGGGTCTGACAGCGTTTGGCTCAAGTACAGCTGTTGTGTTTGAGCTGTCCCTCTTGTCACGGTTAGCTCGGCAATTTTTGTTCCCTTGCCCGTCGTCCGCATCGAACAGGGGTGAGGGGTGCCGGGTTCGGCTGCGGCAACTCGGGATAACCTCCGAGAATTCTCTCGCTTTAATAACATTTGCAAACTATTCATACTCGTGGAGTAATTAAAGTCGAGCGTTCACTCCGAACATTATTATTATTGAATAGAAATCACCCTGCCAAAGTTCACTACACTACATCAAAACAATGTTTCTTGAAAAATTGATTAGTAAATGTCAGTAAGAAATATAGTTAAATTCCTCCCGTGAGTGTCTTCAGATGGCCAAAGTGGCGTTTGTCATATCAATTCTTACCAGCCAAAGTCTGTTCGACTGCTAAACACCAGTGAAGTCTTTATCGGGAATGAAATACATTGCACATTTGTACAGTTTATTTTCCTCTTTTGCACTGTTTTGCATAGTCAAATACCAATGACCAGTAGCAAAGCTTACTAGTAGGCATATTGTTTTACACGCTGCCGTTTTTTTTTCAGCGGACTGACAAGGGTGATCCAAGTTTTAGTAACTACGTGATCTTCTGCGCAGCATCGCTGTGCGAAACATCGTTTGGTTGAATAAATAGTTATTGCGAATTTTTTAATCTTACCTGCGTAAATGGGTTAGATAAACGGTCGTGTTACCAGCCCATAGTTAAAACTACTCCAGACACACTTTGACGTTGCATTTTTGCATTTTTATTTTGTGAAGATCGGTAGTTGCTATTTTTATGTATACAGAAAAAATGCAGTCCATTGTTATTTTTGCTCCAGGTAGCGGTCTCTTCTATTTGATCAGGGACCATTGGAGGTTAATTGAGTCACGGTACACTCTTATCAATTCCTCGTAAAGTTACGGTTGGCGTCCGGCAGGTGGCGTTGCCGGAGGGAGCCTATTAAAATTCGTTGTTCTGTATTACAAGGAGTGACGGGCGCCCTTAGTCAGACCGTTGGGCGTATCCTCTATTGGCAGACATTACGCCGCGGTGACCGTAATGAGAGGCATTCAAGCCTCTATTGACAGACATTACGCCTCGTTGACCGTGTATGAGAGGCATTCACTTCAGAGGATTCTCTGGCCTTTCTGGTAGAATTTTGGAAGGTCACTTTCTCTGGAATGTTGTTAAATAACGATAAAAAGTGTTTATTAGCAAATTTCTAGGAATCGTTAAAATTGAACACTTTACGCGTCGTATTTTTCGAAGATATTTGAAGTTTCCTACGCTTTCAAACAATTGATCATAAATAAGCAATCTCAGAATAATTTCTTTATGATCAAAAACGTATGTATTTAGTGTGCGTATATTTTATTCCACAGCAGAATGTTAAAGCGTGTTTTTGTGGCAATTGCAAACTAGGCCCATTCTCATTCAGGCTGGTTAAAGGGAATGGGAACGAGCGTTCATTTGTACATGATACTCATTCCTGTTACTAATACCTTAAACAAATATTGTGGCTTCTTAATTATTCGTAGTTCAAGTCTGATCAACATCGGTGAACGACTGCAGGAAACTGCTTCATACTGCGAGCGTGTTGCAGTAGCGCGTTGCAGTGCGAGCAGCTTCAGTAACACGCTTCACACTAAATTACTTTCAAATTACGAGTACGAATGATTTCAACATAATCAAATATGTACCTACTTGAATTCTTTGAGATTCCTCGCTACATTGAGCTGGTCACGGCGTAGCTGCCACCTGACCCACACCAGCGGAGACACTCTCTAAATCCACTGTTGGTTGATCAGAACTTAGCTGAGATACCTTATCCAATCGTTTTTTGAACCTCAAGATGTTTGCTTTGGCTTACAACGGTGGCGCACGTTTGACCTCACATATTTCCAGTGGCATAAGGTTGATTGACCTCACATATTTCCAGTGGCATTAAATTGATTGACCTCACATATTTCCAGTGGCATTAGATTGATTGACCTCACATATTTCCAGTGTCATTCGATTGATTGACCTCACATATTTCCAGTGGCATTAGATTGATTGATCTTTCATATTTCCAGTGGCATTAGACTGAATAATTGAGGTGCTTTGCACGTGAAGCTGTGCATTGTTAAAGTTTGCATCTTATAACCGCCGTCTGTTTTGGCATATTGAAATAACACATTCTGCAAGTCCTTGCCTGCCAAAGTCGCTTTCGTTATCATTTTTTTGAGACTATCTGAGTAGCTTTACAAAAGTTTCCCTATGTTTTGGATCACGAGTCTTTCAAACAATATTTTTCTTTACCTCTGTACTTTTTGAAGTGAAGCTTATACGAACAGCTTTAAGTCTTTCTAGGTCTTCCCGTTTACGTGGGATCCAGAGAAGGAAACTGTGGTCTTTAACTGGTTGAATCAGTTGCTTCCAAAGAGTCAACACTGTCTTCTTATCTCACGATAGAAAGGTTCTCATAGCCCAGGGACACGGTCTCTAGTATCGTCTGCAAAGCAGGAGACCTATGAATGTGGACAGTTTTAAGCAGAGAGCCTAGCACAGCGCCATGTGGGACCCACTAAGGACTTCAACTGTTGCAGAGGATTCCCCATTTACTACCTTACTTTGTATTCTGCCTTGATGTAAAGTTTGGATACATTCATAAACATTTCCTTGGATACCATCGTTATGTAGTTTTGATCACCGTGTACTGGGCTCTACTTTGTCAAAAACGTTTGCAAAATTTAAATAATTCACATCCACCTGTGATCCATCACACAGTACATTGTTTACCGTGCTCCTCTTATTATTGAAACTATGATGCTTTGAGTTGAATCATATATATTTTCCCCCAAAATATGTATTATCCGTTCTGTCATCTCTAATTCGATTTTTGACTCCGTGTGACGCCAAAGAAATTGGTCTATAATTCCAAGTGCTTGTTAGACTGTCTCCTTTTGCTAGAGGGGAAGATGTCGGCGTGGTTTGATGTTTGTGAGGTATCAGAAGTGCCCATCTTCTGCCACAACATTTGTATTGGGTACAATAGTCCCTGCTTGCATTGTTTCAATGGTGCATTTAGAAACAATGCGTCAGATAATCAACAGAAAGGGCCCTCGACGTCGATGGCAGAGTACAGAGTTTACTGTCTGAAGGACGAGGGATCGAGAAGTGCCCTCAACGTCGATGGCAGAGTACAGAGTTTACTGTCTGAAGGACGAGCGATCAAGAAGTGCCCTCAGCGTCGATGGCAGAGTACAGAGTTTACTGTCTGAAGGACGAGCGATCGAGACCTGTCAGGCTGGACAAATGTTTTAATTTCAGTGCGCCGTCGTCTACCGTTAATTTGATCGAAATAACGATTTTCTCAGGTAATCATAGTAAATTATTTTTTAATGTGCTGAAGTTTGTAATGAAAAACGGTATTCCACGTGGGAGAATAGTTACCCACCGGCGTCTAAGGTTGACGGTAAACGAACGACTTTCAACGGTAATTTGTGAGCCGTGCACATTAGAGCGAGGAGAATATATCGCAACGATACAGAACTGCTATCACGTGTTTGTACAGTCCCACACATTATCATTGAGGGTGAACAGGGAGCGGTGACTGAGTACACGAATGGCAAACGCAGCACACCGCTCTCAGGTGCACCAGGAATGCTGTCAGCCACAGGGAAGGTGATGCGCAATGTACAGGGTCTTCACGTAAACACACGTATTTGCTAACAGTGTTCACGCAGCAGGTCACCGGCGAGACACCTGTGTGTTATGGACCTGCTATTTAGCATGTGGTTGGTATTTTTGCTAGAGTAGTTCTCTTGCATTTGGATTGTGCATTTATTATTTCACTGCATGTTCGACTATCATTTTCTAGGGAACCATTCGTTTCTTTTATTGATGGCTGCTAGGTTACTGATGTAGGTGTTTGTGTCGACACCATTGGGCCAGAAAATGTAGCTGCGGCGGCGACGGCTTGCACAGTTGGTTTCGTTCACAGTTGGTGCTGCCTGTACAGTTTGTGTTACGGTCACAGTTGGTTCGTCGTACACAGTTTGTGTTATGGTAACTGTAAGTGCGGCGTTCACATGTGTTTTGGAGTTATCAGTTTGTGTGGCGTATACAGTTGTTGCGGCGTTCACAAGTGTTTTGGAGCTATCAGTTTGTGTGGCGTACACAGCTGGTGCGGCGTTCACATGTGTTTTGGAGTTATCAGTTTGTGATGCGTTCACAGTTTGTGTGGCTTACACAGTTGGTGCAGCGTTCACGTTTTGTACTGCCTTGACATTTTGATTGCGTTAACAGTTGGTACGTCGTTGACAGTTTGTGTAGCGTTTACAGTTTGTGTTACAGTCACAGTTTGTGTTACAGTTACAGTTTGTGTGGCATTCACGGTTTATGTGGTGTACACACCTTATGTGACGTTCATAATTTTTGTGGACTTCACAGTTTGTGTGGCGTACACAGTGAATGTTGCGTTCAGTTTGTGTGGCGTACACTGGTGCACGGCGTACATAGCTTGAGTATCATAGACAGTTGCACGACTTACACAGTCTGAGTCGCGTACACAGCTTGTGTGACGTTCAAAGTTTGTGCGGCTTACACAGTTGCACGGCGGCACATCTCGTGGGGCGTACACAGTTGTACGGCGGCACATCTCGTGGGGCGTACACAGTTGCACGGTGGCACATCTCGTGGGACGTACACAGTTGCACGGCGGCACATCTCGTGGGGCGTACACAGTTGCACGGTCTACAGAGCATGCAAGCATGGCGTACACAGCCTGTGTAACGTTTGCTGTTTGTGTGGCGTACACAGTCTGTGTGACGTTCGCTGTTTGTGTGGCGTACACAGCTTTTGTGGCGTTCACAGTGTGTGTTGCGCACGCAATTGCACGGCGTCCACAACCAGTGTAGCTTGCTCCGTTAGTCTAGCGAGCAAAGCTTCCGTGTCGTTTATACTTTGTGATCAGCTGTGATCTTCACACACAATATTTTATAAAGATCACAACTGACGACGATAAATACGTCTGGTTAAAAGAGTGAAGGATTATTGCGACGCAATCCGGTGACGTCCAAGTACAGTCTGATACTTTTTGTAGCGTTTATTTTTGAATACATTTGTGTGCCAACAAAAGCCTATTGGATCATGATATTAACGTAGTCATAAATCGCTTAGGCTGCAAGAGGCATGCGTGAAGTTAATATTCGTACGCGCACAATTCATTTTCAAGGTGTAGACTACTCATGTCCACGCGCGGGATGGTATTTATCCACTGGCGTAGACACATGGATACAGTCTGGCACCATCCCAGTCCTATGGACTCATTCTGGGACCTTTCCAGACATTTGCACAGACTGGGGCCATCGTAGCCCCATGGACACAGCCTGGAGTCATCTCTGTCCTATCCACGCTGCCATGCGCTATTCCTGCCCCGATGCAGTTTCTGGTCTTCCCTACTCCTCCTCCAACCCGTGGCTATACCTGTTTTCCATCCAACATGTGCACGGCCATCTCTGTCTGCCGCGTAATCTGTGGCCAGCCCTGTCCTGTAATCGGTGGAAATCCCTAGTCCGTAACTTTTAGCAATCCCTGTTCCGTTACTATTGGCAATCAGTGCTCCGTAACTTGTGGCAATCCTCGCTCCGTCACGGCGCGGCTGCCCCACAATTAATGTTCTCGGCCCCGTCACCCCGCAATGGATGAGGTGTCTCGATCTGAGGCGGGGGCCGACGCTGGCTGAGCGGGCGAAGGCCTGCCGTAATGACATTACTTGTGGAGTGAGCCACTGTAATGCTACTGTGAGACATAACGTGAAATATCGTAATGGCACAGTGCGCCATTACGAGGGATATTGTAATGGCACAGTGAGACATAACGTGGAATATTGTAATGGCACAGTGCGCCATTACGAGTGATATTGTAATGACACAGTGCGCTCTATTATGGGTTATTGTAATGGCACAGCACCCAAGCGTGGAATATTGCAATGGCACAGTGCGCCATTACGAGGGATATTGTAATGGCACAGTGCGCTCTATTATGGAATATTGTAATGGCACAGCACCCTAGCGTGAAATATTGTAATGGCACAGTGCGCCATTACGAGGGATATTGTAATGGCACAGTGCGCTCTATTATGGAATATTGTAATGGCACAGCACCCTAGCGTGGAATATTGTA
>SDVV010040070.1:0-10569 GCA_016164225.1 Gammarus roeselii | reverse complement strand
AAATAAACCGTAGATCAATTTCATTCGCTGCTCTACATCAGGACATGACTTGATTATGTTTCGGTGATTGCAACTTTGGTAACTACGATAAGGTATATTTGAAATGACACATGATAATGGCCCTGATACATGTTTGAGATGTGTTATGCTGTCTTTGTATTGCGTGTGTACTTTCACCTACGAATATTCACAATAGGATTGCACTAACATTGAAATACTATTGTAAATATTAGTAGGTGAAATAACGTTGTAGCATACTAAATTGAATGGATAAAAATGTGAAAAATCCTCTTCTCTGCTCGGCAGATGAAAAAAAAAGGTTCACTGGTTGTGGAATAATGTATACATAGTTTGAGTCTGCAAGTCCACACCGACTGCGTACTTTTTTGAACGATAGCTCACCGTTCAGAAAAAACAAACCTATCGTATTCAAGAAATTTAATATTCTGCTACTACAATCGTGGTTTATTCCGAGGATGGACGTACCGATAAATTATCGTAGTTTTCTTTACACATGTTTCTGATTGGTTCCTAGGGAAAGTTGAACAATTTTTTTTTATCATACAGGTTAATTCTCTGGTGTATTATATAAGACTGGTTTAAAGTTTATTAATTAAATCGATTCAAATCGTTACAGTTTACATCAGCTGGTTCAGTCATCTAATCCTGAGGTGAATGGACCTGACTGTAGGAGATTGCATTTTGCAGGACTGGAGCAGTTTCAGTAGACTGCCCGACGTACGATTTTTTCCCTCGTTAATTTTTGTTCTTTAATTAAGGTTCAACGGTTCTAGCCAATAGAAAGCACGATTTCAATACTTCGATACTATGGGACTCGTTTACGCCTCTTCAACCAAACGACACTAATCATTTTTGTTCAACGAACGTCGTTCCGTTTTTCGGTGTGCTTTGACCAGTCACACAAATGCAAGGATCGCTTGACGCTGCGTTCAGGACATTTTGCATAGATAAATTCACATGAAATAGTCTTAGTTGAATAACTTGTCCGAGAACTGGAATGTGCCATAATGCATCGGAAACATTTTCAAAAATACAAACCTGTGATTGATTACAGATACTTCCGTTCATATACGTGATACAGAATTGGATGAGTGGAGTTGCTATCCGCTACTACATATTAAACGTAACAATTATTAAACAATACAAAAAATGGAGTGGTTTCTTTTCACACAACTAATAAATAATTTAAAACTACATTGATTAATTGAGCTTACTGTCTATAGTTTATTTACTTAAATATGTTGAAAGACGGCCTTGAACTTATAAGTATGAATGAAATATGATGTCTTGTGAGGGCAGAGCTGATAGCTGTACAGTGGTCGTGCATTCCTATTAGTCGTAGGAATGGGAATCCGGCAGCTTGTGGCATCGTTTACGCCAATAGCTATCAATTACATTTCAACAACATACACTTCCTGGAACTGCTCGTCATCAAATGCAAATTTAATTGAGGTTTCATCCCATACAAGCAATTTTTTAGTGTGCCGTCTGTCGTGTAGCATAGCACGAAACACTTGTTGCGTTGCGGTTCGTCAGTTGCCTGCTTGTGTTCGCTGCCTCATGCCATGTTTGTGATAGCTAGGGCAGAGCGGGCGACCTGCTGTCTAGTGGCGCTCTCAACATGATTGGACACGTACGATAGTGAATTGACAACAGCTGATTACGTACATTGGGTGTACAAATTCCCAATTGTTGCGTTCTGATTTCATTGTTCCTGATATGACAATAGATGTATTTAGGCCCGAATGTGGATGCAGGTGTGCACTCCGACAGAAGAGGAAACTGCTAAATGTGTAAACCACTTGAATAAATGAAGTCACTGTTCGAATGCTCGAACCAAAACACGAGAATTTTATTCCTTGGACGCCGATGGTAGTGCCGTCATAGTGAAGCTCTGCGAGATCTGCGTCAGAGATCTGCGTGAGTAAAGCTATCAAGACTTGAAAGGTATGATATATCGACTGGTGTGGTGTGGTAGAGTGTGTAGAATGTCTCCTTATTTCCTATTAAGCTCGATACTGATTGAAGGGAACTCATCCAAGGCATTGATTATCATCATCTTAGAAAATTTATTGTTGGATTCGTTTATTCAACGAGCTATCAAGACTTGAAAGGTATGATATATCGACTGGTGTGGTGTGGTTGAGTGTGTAGAATGTCTCCTTATTTCCTATTAAGCTCGATACTGATTGAAGGGAACTCATCCAAGGCATTGATTATCATCATCTCAGAAAATTTATTGTTGGATTCGTTTATTCAACGAATTGACAGATCACTACATTTAGCTAGCTCTTGTATGTTGCAGATGTACCTCATATTGTGATTAAACTTTTCTGTTCATTTTTTTTAGGCATTTCTACTAGAGTTAGAGTTGATTTCGTTTCCTTTCATTCTGGTACTCCACGGTGGTGTGTGCAGAGAAGTATCAGTGACTGCGGGTTTTAAATGTTTTGGATTTCAAAAACTAAAAAAAAATTTAGTCCAAAGTTCTGGGTTTCCTAATGATCTCTTTTTCTGTTAACGAATGTAACAAATCTGCGAAATCATCTCCAGACTCGTTGGATACAACTCAGTCAATGACTCAGAAGCTTCACCTCAAGATACTGGTGGGTCAGGCAGGTGTGTCAAGTTGCGTCAGGCTGTTTACTGCTGCGTCATCTCGCTTCTGGTAAGTCAGGCTATTGTTTCAGATTGCGTTAGGCTGCCTACTGATGCGTCACACTGACAAGTCAGGTGGCATCAGAATGCCTATTGGTGCGTCCTACTGACAAGTCAGGTTGCGTCAGGCGGCCTACTGGTACGTCACACTAACAAGTCAGGTTGCATCAGGATGCCTACTGGTACGTCAGGTCTCGTCAGACTGCCTATACTGGTGCGTCACTCTATGAAGCTTCCTACTGTGGCGTCAGGCTGATGCCTCAGGTTACGTCAGGCTGCCTACTGCAGGGTCAGGCTGGTGCGTCATACTGCCTATTGGTGCGGCTGGCTGGGACGTCAAACTGGTGTATCTTACAGGTGCGTCAGGCTGCCTATCGGATATCATTTTGATAATGTATTGGATTTTACGATGCCCCGTTATTAAAGTTCCCATTATTACTTGTATGACGTCATGCATAGGCAATCCTTCGCAGCTTGAGCAGCAGGTGGCGCTGAGCAGCAGGTGTGCTGAGCCATTGGCCGTGCTGGCACGGGCGTTGTTGTTCAGTTATTTATACAAATGTGTGTATATCAGATCATTATTGCTTCCCTAAACATGATCCAGTGTGCGATTATTTGCTGTCGTGCAATAATTTAGTGCATCCCGGGGATGATAGTCAGTATTCAAAAGTCACACTGGTGTGAACAATATTATTAAATGCATTTGAAGTATTATACCATATGTATTGAATTACTATTATCTGAGAATAATATTGTAATATGTTTACGTGTTAAATTTTCCTTTTATGTGAAATTGTTGGCGATCCAATTTTCGTTACTAAAAAATTGGTAGTCTTCAGCTCGAGTTTTAAGTTGAAAGAACTGTTTTATATTGCACATCATCCCACCTATGAGCATGACTGTCAGCATGCTTTCCAGCCTCCATATAAGTCCAATCACGCAGAGGAGAAATATAGATGGTTATCGTACCCTTGTATATGGAAAAGTTTTCACGTGTCATTCAGAAATCTATTAGGCCCAGTTTAACGTTAGTTCCTGCCACCAAGCGTGTTTCCTTTTTCAGTGGCTAAAAACCCTCTTGTTTTCCAGGTAGCACTCACGCCAGCCAGCCGTAGTTTGGTAACGACGTCTAAAAAGTTTCATGTGAGTCCAAGCAAGCCAAGCAAGCTTCTTGCGCTGAGCTCTGGATAGTCCTGGACGACCGAACTTCTGTCCCGGGCAGTATTGCTATTTTATGTTTGTTCTTGTTTATTTTTATTCTCTCTGTAAAAATTTGAAATATTCTTTATATCGATTTATTTTTATTTTTATGCCGTTGAAACCTACACAGAGCTCATGCAGCATCCTTGGCAAACACATGTATCACTACATGCTTATCCCTATGATTAACAGACTAAATAAAATACACCAAGATCAACTGATAAGAGGCTTCGATTCATCCGATTCTCCCTGATCAATGAGAATGGATAAGGCAGATGTATAATGATAACAGCTCAACGTGATGATTCATCACATTGATGTCTTCAGCAGAACGTGTTGAGATAACCCATGCGGTTCTGTAAGATGGCAATGATGGCAAAGATGGCGATGCACACCGCGATGCTAGTGTCCAGCTCTCGGAAAATGCTGGCCCAGATCCAATAAGATGTAATGACCCACCTCCACAGAATGGTTTAATTGGGTTTGTCAATGTGATGTACCAACTGTTCGACGAAGGTAGTGTTCAATAACAGTGGCGACGCCGTTCTGCTACTGTGGTGAGGCTGTTCAGCAAAAGTGGCGAGGCCGTTCAGCAACAGAGCTGACTCAGTTCCACAATAGCCACTGAGGAGTATCTGCTCAGGTCTGTGACGGAGATGAGTTGCGCTTACTCACCCAAACGGTCCCTTAAGTACGCTGCTGCAGTGAGAAAGATTACATCGACCCCTGCTATTCAATTTCAATAGCTGCGGGGAGGGGCCTTGGGGTATTGGTTTGTGGTAAGAGTCCACTTACCTTGATCCTGCCTCTGCGACAAGGTTGACGTTGGTTTGCTCGCACATGGTCTTGACAGTCTACATTTGCAGAGCTCATAACCCTGGGTGTTCGTGGCTTAGGCTGGTTCGCACTAGCATGGTCCTAGCGGTTGGCGGACTATATTCTATAAAGTATTGCTCATCAAAAATATCATGGATGCACCATTCATCGATCTGGTGTCCTCGAAGGAAATGGGCGAATCCAGAGGGATACAGCGTGAAACACAGCTTTCGCGGTATCAGTATTTTGAAGTTTGTATTCACTTAAATTTGTCAAAATTAAAGGAAATTGTGCACTCCGGGCTTACATCGTGATGAACTGTAACGTTTTCACGTTTATCAATTTAATCAACCTAATGCACCTAGCGATTAAATGTTTAAAATCTAATGCGTTTATAACCAGTATTTTCTTAGATCACTTCATTATGGTGAAGAAAATGCATAGGTTTTCCCAAGCATTATTATTCGTGATTCCAAAAATAATTGAGCGAAAAATATTGGAAAGATGCTATCAGCTGCATTGCTTTTCCCTTAATCTTTCACTAATGTTTACTTATTTTTTGCACCATTTTATAATCTTGTACATGCAAACAGTCACGTTTCTTGCAACTAACAATAATAGCGTTGAAGTTGAACCTCTCCCAAAACACCATAAACCATCGACCAACAAAATGACTATTACCAAGTAAGCTAAAATTAAATATTTATCGTAATAACTGTAAAATGAGAGAACATCTCCAGTTGTGATCATCGGCCCGGCTCCCCGCCTCATGTTGTGTTGTGCGTGCGGACGTACTCTGCCCTTTATCTCCCCTCGACCAAAATACAGCCCGCGTTCCACTCAAGCTTTATTTTCGGCGCTGTTTCTTGTTGGGATTCTTCTCGTCTACAACGTATTTTTTTATCACCGTGATGGAAGGAGAAAACTCCGCATTCCGCGACGTCGATCAATCTAAACTCTCCCATGAATCCCGATCACTGCTGAAATTATAATCGCAGCGGTAAATCATGCAGTCCAACGTATCGAGGACATTGTTGCCGTGCAGAGTAAAGAGATCACTGCACTCACTGCTACGGTTACAGACCTACAGGCAAGGGTGGAGACCAAGGACAATGAGTTAAGGGAGTTAGGTGATCACCTCAATATTATCGAGGATCAGGTTGACTCTAACTCAGCCTACGAGAAATGGGACTGTCTCGTGATTTCTGGTGGGGTGCCCGAGGTCTCCGAGGGTGAGAACTGCTCGGAAATCAGTAGGCCGCTTATACGTAATAAACTTAGAATTCAAATGAGTCCTGATGACATCTCTTCTGCTCATCTTATTGGCAGGAAGCCCATCACTCAGGCTCCCGACAAAACGAGCATCATCATTAATCTACGCAGGAGAGACTTGATGAACGACGTTCTATCAGCATGTAGAGAGTTTAAACCACCTTTCTACGTCAATGAAAGTTTGACTCCCACCCGCTCGAGAGTGATGTTTGTCCTACGCAAGGCAAGAGGAGACCACCTGGATAAGTTCAGTACACCCCGGTCCTACGATGGCAACGTGAACGCCTACGTGTCAATGCCAGGAGAACCTCGACAAGGACAGCAGACCAAGTTCCGACGTGTGGTGGTCAACAGCCGGCGTGTGTTGGATGAACTCCTGATGCAACACATTAGCTGTACATCCGATATATACGTTAAGGACTGGCCAACATGTGCACAGTAACCTCTGTATCCTTCCTCCCTCATTGTAATCTTCTTTTTGGTAATGTTGAATGACCTTAACTGATTGATCTTGTTACCACTCCCACCATATCAAAAGGGACTTAGATTCTTTCAAAATCAATTAATACTTTTTTTTTTGACGCTAACTAATTCATTCCGTTGTATTTCATGCAAAAATAAGAATTACTTGTCCTCATTATCATCAGTACCTCAATACCATACACATTACCCATAATACAAAACTGCCGTTCATTATCTTGTGCAGTTATGCATGTTACTTGGTTTTTTTCCATTATTTTTCATAGCTAACAGTCATTGATATGTTAAAATATATGAAGCTACCAGACTTTGTACCTGGTTACTCCCATGGTGTAGAGGAGCCTCACTTTATCCGTGGATCTTCTTAATTTCTGAAAGAAGATTCGGTGTTAACTTTCTTGTATCATTTTACTCTTCCTATGTTGGATACTAGCTATTTCAATACGCCTGGACAATAATTTGTTGGACTTTATCGACCCTGTAATAATACCAACCATTTGAATCTCATTTACTCTGATCTAAATACTGAAAAGAAGAGTGAATATTATAATGAAGATACTTTTAGCAGATTAGACTGCAATACTAACAAAACCAGGACGAACTTTTCTTAGTCACACCAGAACATCAGATCACTATTACCTAAAAGTGACATTTTTCACTCATTGATCCAATCATTAAATTGTAATTTCGATGTAATCAGCTTCACAGAAAGCTGGCTCACCATTCAGAACTGATGGTAGACTAGGAGGAGCAATAAGCACCCATTTTTCTGATAAATATACCTGTAAAATCTTAGTTAATTGTACTGTCAGTATGCCATACATCGAAACACTTTTCTGTGAAATTAAACTGAAAAATATATGTATGATCATAGCAACAGCGTGCAAGCCACCATCTGCTAACATTAATGTATTCATTAACCAATTAGATGAATTTATCTAATCATGTAACAACATAAAGACTGACCATTTTATTCAATGTGGAGATTTTTATATAGATAATATGAATTACGGTAACGACAATAATGTTTTAGAACTCTTATGCTCAATGAACAGCCTTGCATTATTACCACTAATATCAAAACCAACTAGGATAGACAAAATCCGAGATAAGGCCTCCCTGAAAGATAATATATCTTCATCACAAACCAGCATAATTATAACTCTGGCATAATAATATCTGATATATCAGACCACTTGCCTATTTTTTTAATTCTGAATAATATATTGATTAATGAAGCAAATGAAAAATACGAGCAAATTAAATACAGATTAATAAATACAGATTAATAAAGGCAGGGAAAAATATTGCCGATAGTATTAGTACCAATGAAAACGACCGTCTCAAATATCTATCGAATATCAATTTTGCTAATTCTTTCTATTTTTCATCAAGAACTGCTCAGGACATCACCTCAATCATCTTAACTCGAAAAAATTGACTTGAAAATAGCAATAGTTGTCCCATCAGTATCATAAAGAAATGGGCAAATATATTATGCCCAATCCTACCTTCGATTGTCAACAAGTTCTTAATTCAAGGAAAATTTCATAACCCATCAAAAATTGCTAGAGTGACACCCATTTACAAAGGTGGTGACAAGACTAATACATGAAATTATCGACCCATCTCAGTTCTTCCCTTATTTTCCAAGCTAATTGAAAAAATAGTTCACAATCAACTATTCCGTTTCCTGAATGTTAACAGAATCCTTCATGGAAACCAGTATGGCTTCAGAGCCAATAAAAATACAACTCAAGCTATATTAAATCATCTGCAGTACTTATATACTAACTTAGACTTACAATACATTGTTTTCTCTCTATTTCTCGACTTTCGTAAGGCCTTTGACTGTATCAATCATTCAATCTTATAATCTAAACTAAGGTCTTATAGAATACGAGGAATAACTAGTGATTGGTTCACTTCATATCTGTCCTACCGCAAACAACATGTAACTGTGAACGGAGTCCAATCCACCATGCTCAATATGAGTCATGGTGTTCTTCAAGGTTCTATTTTAGGGCCCCTGCTATTTTTAATTTTCATTAACGCTATAGTTACCGCATCGTCTTTTTTCAAATATACACTGTTTGCTGATGATAGTACCTTACCGACATGCATCCCTTCAAACACCATAAGCGAATTAACTGCCTCAATTAACTAGGAACTCGAGCATGTTAACAAGTAGCTAACTGCAAACCGAATTGGAATTAATGGCAAACAAACTAGCTACATATTATTCACATATAAGCGTAAATTTACCTTACCAAGCAAATAAATTGGAAACGATAGAATTCATGAGATAGACAGCACTAAATTCCTTGGGGTATATTTTGGCAAACGTCTGACATTGAAAAATCACATCGACAGCATATCATCTAATTTGTCAAAATCTATAGACATTCTTCATAAATTAAACAAATTCCACCCCCAATCTGTCCTTAAAACCCTCTATTTCACGTTGTTCCAGCCATTTTTAATTTACGGAATCGATGCCTGGTATGGAACAGACAAGAATAAAACGGATAAAATATTTATACTACAAAAGAAAGCTATTAGAGCAATAAATAGCCTTCCCTTCAATTCCCATACTAATCAGCATTTTGAAGCCATGAATATCCTGAAACGGGAAGATCAATATAACTTTCAAATTGCCCTATACGCGTTCAAAACTTTCACAAAAACTATGATCAAGAACTATTCAATTCAATTAGGAAATTTTCGGATGTACACAATCATTACACAAGAAATTTGAATAACCTTGTGATACCCGTTATAATATATCCAAACCAAATCCAGGATCCACTTCAATTGTGTTAAAATTTGGAACTCGCTAACTCCTGTTTACCGTCAGAATGATTCCCTAACAATCTTTAAGTCAAGACTGAAAGAGTTATACTTATCATCTTACTAATCCAACATGATTAACTATCGCTTTATTGTCTTCTTAACGTCTCTCAATCGTATTTAAATTTGTAACCTTATTAGAAACAGATGAATTGCTTGTTCAACAACCTCACAGTATATTTGATATTCATTCTTTCAATATTAATAGGACTCTTGTAAACTGGTGTCAGGTATTTAACTGTCCGTGCATTTGTTTACAGTGGGTGTCTGGGCTTAATAATTCTAGATACATCTATTTTTTACGTATTTTAAGATAAGCAATATCGATAGGTTTGCATGTAGGAATTAGGTTTCCCCAAAAGCTCTAAATAGCTTTAATATGGCCTTCAATTTTGTTCCCTGTAACATCACAACTGTAAAATGGAATAACATGTGAACTGAACAATCTTGTTGTGATAAGCTGTTTCGACTCTTTCATCACGAGCCAAAGTCGCTACAAAAAAAGACCCCCATTGCGGCCACAGACACCCGGAGAGTGGGAGCCGGATTTATGTTGCACAATTTGTCTATGCAGCCCAAAAAACGTCGTCTTTTGAGCGCTTTAAGAAAGACAGCTCGTTTCGCGTTTTTAAAATGCTCTTAGGAGCAATGTCGAGGAACATTAATTACTTCAGACGATTACGGGTGGCAGTATAAATGTGGTGGTCAGAAATGATCAATGTGATTTAGTGTATGTTTCTTCTTGAAGTACACGTAACGATAAATGAATGGAATTATGTTTTGTGCTATCTTCTGGAGTATAGACATTAGATGGAGCATTTGAGTTACCGATTTGATGAAGTAGGCTTGTGGGTTGGCGTCTTTTCCGCATTTTCCTCGTCTTGTGTCGTTTTCATTTTCTGTCGAGTTTGGTGACCTTTTTATGTGTTTCTTAGTTGTTAACTTTGTTCCCATTTCTTTTCTCGACTAGATCGTATCTTGTTCAAAATATCCAAGAGCCCGTCATAATTTTATTTGGGAAGATAACCTACCATGGATCCCTTTAGCTGAGGAAATATTGGAAGGGTGAGCAGAGAGTGACTGAAAGGAGAGGTTGCCTGCAACTGTGACTTGTACATGTTGCCGACGCTCATAGGCGCGCTATTACCGCTGTAGCTACATGACGAGAAAACGCGCCCGTTGTGAGCACGGAGCACCTACTCCGCTATCAGAGCTAACGGGCCCGTTGTGAGCACGGAGCACCTACTCCGCTATCAGAGCTAACGGGCCCGT
>SDVV010040069.1:0-10569 GCA_016164225.1 Gammarus roeselii | reverse complement strand
CCTCATCCGTTCAGAGACAACAAGGGATGGAGAGGACGGATGCTGCCTCCTCCGTTCAGAGACAACAAGGGATGGAGAGGACGGATGCTGCCTCCTCCGTTCAGAGACAACAAGGGATGGAGAGGACAGATGCTGCATCCACCTCCGTTCAGAGACAACAAGGGATGGAGAGGACGGATGCTGCCTCCTCCTCCGCTCAGAGACAACAAGGGATGAAGTGAACGGGCGCGACACCATGCCAACGTTTAACAATGTGTAACTTGAACAATCTATTTTATAAAACTCGAATGAATAAACGAATGAATGAATGACAATGTTTATTCCTATAGAAACAGTACGATATTCTTCTCCATCTTAAATGTACACATACATGAACACAAATCCTTAATACATATAATGGTACAAAATGAACACCAAGTTAGAATATATATCCAAATGGAGTTAATCCCGATGCGTAATTGAAGCAAATGGGATCGTGTATAAACGGTAGCGAGCATCTCAACGAATCAAAATATCTATTCACTCATAAACGGTAAGTTATTCTTTGCTTACGCTAACAGAACACGTAAACGCACAAAACAAATACGAGTGATGATTAGTTGGGACCATCAAATCAGATTTAATAACAATATTGAAGGCATCACTACGCATGACTGCGTGAATGGGGCCATGTTTGAGCGGCACAGTGCATCTCACTAGTATAGTCAAGCATCACTACGCATGACTGCGTGAATGGGGCTACGTTTGAGCGGCACAGTGCATCTCACTAGCATAGCCAAGCGTTACAATAGCGTCTATTACATCGTGTAACCGAATATATGGGATCGGGAATGAACGTTGGCGTGCATTGTACTTTCTTAGCTGAAATTAGGACCAATCCTCCCAAAACATGTCGCGAGCTGAAGAGATATCAGAGTTTACTGAAGTACACAATGACTATGCGCATGTCCTAAAGTATTATTATTATTATTAAATCATTTACTTCCATCATCTGGCCATGGGTTTTCAATTTTTTAAATATTACACACAACACTTTATTGCCATAAACACTATTTGAATTAACGTAAACGAAAATTCAATTTGAATTCGCCGCCGGTTCTGATTGCATGCAACAGATTAAAAATTATAATATTATAATCAATGATCAAAAGCCAACATCTTATTTGAGGTAAGAACCAGGAATGCCTGGCACGAAATACATGGGGTGGGGCGATCACGAATACATGGGGTTGGGAAAATTTCGAAATACATAGGATTGGGAAAACCGCCAACACATGGGGCTAAGGAATCCTGAGAACATGGGGTTGGGAAATCGAAATGCACAAACATATTGTAAAGATGGGGGTAAAATATGAATAATGAAGGATTGAATAGACGACATAAATTATACATAAAATCTATACATAACACTGGATATACATATTTCATGACGAAATGTGCTAACATATTGTAAAGATGGGTGAAAAACATTGTATGAATAATAGTGGTGAATAGACGACATAAGTTATTCATAAAATATATACATAACACTGATTATATTCACTTCATGACCGCTAGGATGAAGTGACAATCAGAATAATTCGATACTGGAGTATAGAAATCGAAGTAATATACTTCTGTTATAGAAGATGAAGAACAATAGTAGTTTATGTGACAATGATTGTATCTTCAAAAATGGTACGGTAAATGGTAGAAATTATTCAATAAATTATATTCTCAGAGATCCGTTTTTGGTCTGTCAAAGCTATGAGCTACCTATCGTTCCTCGAAAGTTCAATTTGAATTCGTCACAGCTCATCTCTAGGGGCTGCCGGTTCGGATTACTTGGAGCAAAATATTATTTACGATAGTATCATCTGTGCACATACAGAAAATGTCTATTTTGACATGACACATAACTGCGATGAGACATTAAAAAATTGTTTACAGCAGTTGACTGACTATATGCCTAATACATTGGTAGCGAAGGTTCTCACGATATATGTGGGTCTATGCGAGTTGGAGAGCCTCTGCCATGTATGCCTGTTTGATCCGAGCAGGGCATATTTAAACTGACGATGTGCGAGGCGACACTTAGTCGTTACGCGACTTTGAATTACTCACTTTACGGAGATACGAAATAAGTGCCATCAGGAATGGCATTACATGATTGATTATCGCGGCAAAAACAAGGCAGGAAATCTGTTAGGTTCAGAGGAGAGGGCAGAATTTGTTCAATAGTGTTTCGCTGACCATTGCTTGTTAATCATCGAAAACAAAGAGAATTACTTGCAGGGTCGAAACCAAGCAAAGTTAAAAGGTTGAAATGAGCTGAGGAAAGAATACCGCAATAGTGCACCCGTGTGATTTTGTAAATAGTATTTTTATTTGTTCGAATGCAAAGACAAAGAGAAGTCTGGAGGGCTTAGTACAAGGAATTTTGTTTGTGTTCTGTTGACAGATTGATGGTGCTAATGCTAAGCGCGAGCAGCATTATATTGTTGTTTGTTATCAGTTACTCGATAATCGTCGCCAATTATTTCACTCTGTCAGCTCTGCCGACGGGTAAGCAATTTGCTTGAAAGAAAATACGGTAGAGCAATTCTGAATGTCAGCTTCAGATTGTTGAAATATTTTGGACCAGAAACTGTGAAAACTTTGGCACCTGTCGTTGCTCATCTGAACTCGGTGTTGTTGTCTTCGTTTCGTGTTGATTGTTGATGGGCCGCTTTACGACTTGAAAACACAACGCCATTCGAACATGAAAGCTTGTTCTGAATTTTGAGAACTCGCAAAGCTTCACTGAGTTCCAGTCGCTCATGGATGTTCAGCCAGACGCGTTTCTTTAGAACAGGAGTAGTTAATATACCTGCGAAACGCGGATTTTTGACTCGGACAATGTAATGGTTAACATGTATCTTTTGGGTCAAGTTAATTACTTTTGAGGACCTTATCTTATCGGGAGTCATATAACGGACGATGGCTTACGGGTGGCTTACGGGTGGCTTTCGGCTCTTGCTTTCGATTATATTTGGGAAGGTTTTGTGTTTATGTACATTATTTAGATTTTCTATTGGTATAGTATTTACATTTTTTCTTTTAGATGGTGTGTTACATTATAAGGCGTTGATCGGGCAACCTCAAGGGTAGGACCTTATCTGGCAGGGATCGGAACCGATTTTGACGGCGGGTGTCAGCAATGGATCCGTGTATATGAGTTTAAAAAATGTACAACAAAATTTGAAATTCTAAATTTCAATGAAATTTTGAATTTTCGAGTGATAACAGAGCCAATTCGGTCTATTGAAGTGATAAGTTGGCGACTAAAGTAAGGTCCGGGTCTCAAAAATTTGGAAACTTTATTGAAATTTTGAATTTTAAATTTTTTATACAGTTTTTAAAACTCATATACAAGTACATACGCTTGGACATACAATGCACATGTACAAATACATAGTCGACGTTGTGATACTGTTGAGGAAGGATATGGTATAGCATGATTTATCGTTATTTTAATAATACTGGAGGAATGGAGGGTGTGTACTAACTTTGCAGGAAACAAATACACTTGAATAAAGATAAATCGACTAGCAACTTATGGCATCATCTCAAACAAAGTCATGGTCCAGTTTATAAAACTAATGAATTTGAATATGATAGCAAAAGATGTAAGACGTTAGAGGGTGTAATTCCAGGAAATGTTGAAGAAAAATTAATAAAACCTAGTGTGGGCAGTGTGTCCGTTTGTGTGAAACTGGTGACGAATATGAATTACTTTTAACATTCAAACAATTCACGTTTAAAAATTCGCGTTACTTGCTAAACGATATAGGCGGATAGTGACCATGCAAATAAATAATCTAGGTGTAACTGATACAGAGAGCCGGGTGGAGAGCTTCATATGTAAAACGCATAAAACAATTAATAAATAACATACGTAAGCATGAATACTTTGTGTAATTCTTGGTTAAAATAGGTTAGGTTATGTTAGGGTGGGTACGAATAACATACAGATGAAAGTGATGTAAAATTTGTGCCAAATTCAAAAATAATATGAATTACCTGTAATATTCAAACAATCAAAGCTTAAAATTGGGATATTTACTCGATCAAAATTGAAGGAGTGTTTTCAAACTGCAACTGAGCGATCAAAATGTAGAGCCAAGTTGGATATGTGTATATCATAAATCAATGAAAAAATTATCATAAGTAAGCATGAAATCTCGATCGAAAACACAAAATTCTTGGTTAGGTTGACCAGTGGACGCTTTACCAAGACTATCATCTTGTATCATCACCGAGCCCCAATGACAAATACAGTGTTTGAAAAGCAAAACATGGGAGCTGGCGACCAACGCTCATAAATATATCTCACGAAAAATAATTATTATGAAATACCTATAACATTCAAACAAATGACGCAGATCAACACATGAAAATGGACGAAATTTGCTCAATCAAAGTTGGAGGAGTGTATTCGAACTGCTAATGATAGATCAAAACGTAGAGCCAAGTGGAGAGATTTGATATGAATAGGGCATGCATCACTGAGAGAAATACCTTACATAAGTAGGTATGAAGATTGGAATATAAGTACAGAATTCTTAGTTACGATAGGTTAGGTTAGGTTGGGTGCGCCTGACATATAGGTACACACACACACACGCGCACACACAAACGCATGGAAAAAAATGCTGACCTATAGCAAAATGTTAGTTATGATGATGTTGGCGTGGGGTCTCTTACATCATAGATACACAGCAAATTGTTACAGATGATAACTATTTTGTACTGTAACAGGCGAAAAAAACAAGGCCAGTATCCTATGTCAACAACTAAGTGGAACAATAATTTGTAAAACTTCTCAACTCAGCCCTAAGCTATATTAAGTATATATTGGTGTACATGATGCCGACACCGACCCTGTATATGCCTACATGGTGTCTGATACCAAAAAAGCTACGTAAAATCGACTCACGTGGAGAGATTTCATATGTATATAGCATGAAATAATGACTGAATATCA
Organism: Gammarus roeselii; assembly: GCA_016164225.1. Taxonomy (NCBI): domain Eukaryota; kingdom Metazoa; phylum Arthropoda; class Malacostraca; order Amphipoda; family Gammaridae; genus Gammarus; species Gammarus roeselii. Next base: position 5,564 of record SDVV010040069.1, on the reverse strand, counting down.
TACATAACTATTAAACTTGAATGAAAATATATAATTTTTGGGTAAGTTGAGTTATATTGACCAGATCTTTGAACCTAACATCGCGTGTAACTGATCCACATTAAAAACCTAACAACAAAAGAAGTGAATTTGTTCTTTTAAAACCTACATACTGAGTCTCATTCAAGCATGTAATGGAGATATCGATAAAATTCTGGAATCTAAACATCTGCAAAATGATATTTGCTGGATCAAAATTGGAGAAGTGTATTCAAACTGTTAATGCTATTTTAAATATACAGCCCAAGTGGAGAGATTCATACACATCAATATCATACATAAGCATCAAACTTTAATAAAAATACATAACTATTGGTTAGGTTGACGGTTAGGTTAGGTTGCCTAGCTATTAATGTATCTGGTAGCTTATGGCAACCCCTTTTTGCATTCATTGATATTGGATCAATGTTGTCGTACATTGATATATATTTCGCGAATTATGTACGTTAGGCATGATTCATATCCTAGATCTTGTTACATTACAGATCTGTAGTGAAATGTTGGAGTAGATATATTCAATATTCCTTTTAATAAACAAAAAATGGTAGGAGCAACAAATCCAACATTATAACAAAAAATCTTATTCTATCAGTATAACCATACATAAAACTTGCAAACCAAATAAAATTGAGGCAAACATATTAAAAATACCTGTAAATTCATTGCCAACACTTTAACAAACAGGACCAACACTGATACATGCGAGCAACATACATAACCGTTTTGAACTCTACAGTCTACTAGCGAGCGATCACCTAACATTGCGTGAAATTAATCGATATTAATGCACTTGTAAAAAGCAAAGTGGAAAAATATATGTATGTTGGTATACGAACTGCTAAAGATTATAGAACTATTGAGCCAAGTGGATCGATTTGATATGAATAAAGCTCAAATCAATGAAGAAATACCTAACACAAGTATGAAAACCGGAAAAAAAGTATTTAATTCTTGGTTAGATTAGTTTAGGATAGGTTAGGCTTAGAGCTCCTGCAACACAAACCTATAGTGAAAATGCTAGAGTGAATATAGTGAATGCTCGAATAAGTCAGAAATTTTGAATTGGAACGAAATATCATAACACAGCCTGAATTAATCGATTAATTTCTAACTGAATAAACTGCAAACGGTTAACAAACATTTATAGAAGTAAGACATGTGGGATTAAGCATTGAGTAAAGACATGCGAGCGAATAACACAATTGAGATCTACATTAAACTAATTGAGTATTTTGACACTATACCACTCTACAGGAATCTGGTACTGATTCTCCAAGACAACTTGAAACGGTACCACAGATCCAATGTCAAGAGTTAAAAACATACCAATATTTTGTACCACTACATCCAATTAAGCAAAATTATACCGAACACTATATGATATTAGGCAAAATTTATGCCTAATAAAGTTCTTTCCCTTTGATAACCGTTCAAAATCATACACCAACAACTAGATAGCTAAATATGATTATTTACTTCCCCCTAACCGACGTTGATTAACTATGATATACGGCGTATCCTACCACACCCAAGATGATATAACCTACAACAATATCACACGTGATCAGGTTCATGAAAAAATCATATACTAACATAACAGCCATACCTAAAAATATCTTAAATTTAAAACTAACACGAAGTTCATTCATATTAAAGTAATAATACTACGGTATCCGTTCAAATCAATAACAAATTCCTAGACCTTACTGATGCTATGCCTCTAGTGGGATAAAATGAACGCCCACTGTGTCATAACAACGAATTCTACAATATTTTATTAGGTCCCTTCTCAGCAAGTTCCCACTGATATGGAACAAAATTGAGAGGCAACAGCCGGTCATGGTACAATCCCTCAGACCTACCATGCATCTGTTTAGTACATCTTCTATGAACAGCTTCAAACAAAGTCACATCCTGGACACAACAAAGAATCCATACACAAGGCACAGTTGCCAAAAATGGGCCTAACATGAGACTCAAAGAGTGTGGCCATAAATATGGGCTTCTGTTCACTGATGATCTAAGTAAATCACTAAAAAGATCGGCAGCTAGTCGCATAACCTCTCTAACAAATCCATGGAACTTATGACTTACATTCACATGAACATACAAATTCACGTTGAACTTGGATGAACCCCAAATGACTACCAAAGAGTGTAAACCGCCTCTACACAAAGCCCAATCCATCCTGTAAATCGTATTTTAAAACGTTAAACTACGCACTTGCTAGGGTTCAAAGACGTTTGTAGAATTTCTATACTCTGCCATAATTAACATTAAAAACTATAATATACGAGGGTATCCATCATAGTAGAACGATCAACTTATACCAATAAACATATCAGCAACGAGCTTTTGCCTATGAGACTCCTCTTCTAAATTTACAATAAACTAACAACAAGACCAAGTTTGTAACAAATCGACTACAATCTATGTAACAGGATGCAAAAAATACATAAAACACTAAAAAGATACACTATCTAACTAACTTACACCTGAAATAATGTTCTACATTGCAGATACAAACGTTATATATCCTAATATCCCTTTTATTGTATAAAATAGACAAAACCTTGCATTGAAGATATAAATTCTACAGACAACATACAAAACTGAATGAAAAATACTAAACACTCGAGTTATAATAAAAAACGACGATCTACTCTCTACCATACCCAAAATATACATTAAACACCATGACGTACAAGGAAAAAACTGGCATATATCCTAACAAACAATTAACGTGAATAAGTTGCCATGACATGTGACCAAGTTACTTAACTGAAACCTACAGTAAATGATGTGGAATACTTCTATACGGTCACGCTATAGTATATGCAAATCTGATGGAAATTTTTCGCAAATGCAGTCCAAAACAGGCGGAAAATCAAGGTTCTTTAACTAAAGTAACCACGGCTTAATCGTAACAGAATGTCAAATACATAAAAATGATGGAAAACCCCACCAATTATGCCTACAATATTGTGTTACATGCAAGATGCAAACCAAAAATATCGATTGACTCCTATAACTGTATGAAATAACCATTCAAAATTCCGAAAGCAATACAAATTCAACATACATCAACCGATCATTTATTTATACATAACACAATATAATAACACACAATAAGTACATATCGTTCAAGTAAGCTCCAGGTACTCTCGCTGATGGGGGCATCCGACCGATACTCACTATACATAAAAAAAATCGAGATAACAATACCCAAACATGCTACAGCCGCTTGATAACGGTCCATTTGAAACATGCGGAAACATGGTGTCACCGATTTATCAGGTTCAAAACTGGATAATGCGTTATGGGTAGACAGATTCTCATAACACAGCTGCTACATCAACCCAAAATACAAACATCAACCCGTCAACTGCCTAACTAATATACAATACTATCCCCATACATATTATATACATATGAAATGAACAGATGGAGAATAAATAACGCAGCTCAAATCTAACCATCTGGCTGGTAGCAAGAAGAGCCGATTGCACGATAAGGCTGCAAAGCGCGGTATAAAACATACCTACCATAATATTCCTATAAATGATATAAACAAAATAATGTAACACAGAGAAAAAAACACAAAATATCCCAATCCAACCGCTAGGACCCACCAACCAACCACCGAATGAGTTAATTATAACACAACTTGATATGAATAAAAACATAATTTACACATTAAAATATATAGATTTTGAATCCAGACCTAATTATTTAATGGTACAGACACACAAAACGTAGAAATAATGACAAACCAGCCATGAAAAGATACTGATATGACAAAAAACAGCTATGAGCAGCCTCACGTGATGAAAATTTCAGAGGCCTACTGATCATTTGCCAAGGGGCCTCCTACACTCACCCCTCTAAAAGATAATGAGGTATAAATATGTATATTCCTACAAGTAAGCTGGGGCTTTCTCCCCCAGGGCAGCTCGAACCTGCAGCAGCCAATGAGCCAAAGAGAGTCAATTATACCCTAATTTGAATGAAAGAATACTATAAACATGTAATAAAAACACAAAATATATAGTCATCAAGCCAAATATAAATTTATAATGTAAACACTATAAAGATACCCTTCATAAACATAAAAAGTTCCCAAATCTACCGGACAGCTGCCAAAAACTCAGGGGCTGCCCGTCTCTCTTCGCCCCTTCGCGTCGCCCGCCCGCTTTCCACCCACCGCGTCAAAACCGGTTCCGATCCATCGCTGACACCCGCCGCCAAAACCGGTTCCGACCCCTGCCAGATAAGGTCCTACCCTTGAGGTTGCCTGATCAATGCCGAAAAATGTAACACACCATCTAAAAGAAAATATGTAAATACTATAACATTAGAAAAACTAAATAAATGTACATAAACACAAAACCTTCCCAAATATACTCGAAAGCAAGGGCCGAAAGCCACCCGTAAGCCATCGTCCGTTATCTGACTCACGGTAAGATAAGGTCCCCAAAAGTGATTATATTGGCCCAGAAGTAATTAACCTGGCCCGAAAGTAATTAACTTGGGCCTGGAGTAATTAATAATTACAATGTCCGAGTTACATAGTGGCTAAATCAGACACCCAAAGTAATTAGATACATATTAACCATTATATTGTACAAAATCAAAAATCCGAGTTCGAAGATATATTAACTTCTAATGGGCGTCACGTGATCACTCTTTCTCAAATTCCCATCATGGGCCACGTTTGCGGTGAAGTTTATGCTCCGTTGAATGTGTGAGAGTGATGTTTTCGTACACCTACCCCACGTGGTAGGGTAGTGGTTTTAATGTGAAAAAATCGTTGCTGACAAGGAATCTAGACTTAGAATCGAGTTGTTTCTTCGTTCGACCGAGAAACGTGTGTGTACCATTCGGCTTTGTAGGTAAAGCTTCTGAAAATGATCTCCGAAGGTCATTTTTGGACGAAGCCCACACCTTTGATTCTGATATCAAAAGAAATTTTTGCGCACAATCAACTTATTTCATTTCGTTATTAACAACAGTTTACTATATTGTTAAAGACTTGTAAAATTGGATTTATCGGTGAAGATACCCCAACGTGAAAAAAAATTGTCTCAGTTTGATTGATTTCGCTGTCATCCAGTCAAGTTATTATTGCTCGCATATACATTTTTCGTTTACTATCATAGCAATTTTTTCTAAGCAAAATCAAGGGATTTTATCATTGACTGACTAATTTAGGCACTATGGTGTCACAAAGTACTTTATTATTCAGAACTCAAGCGTTATGCTCCGACTGCACAAAGCAGGAGGCCATCATCCATAATTGATGCCAGTGCATGGTGTACACCAGGGGCGCAACCAGGATTTCATGAAGGAGAGGGGTGTGACCCAATGGGAGGAAGGAGAGAGTTCGTTACTGATTCACACTCACTCATAATTTAATTATTGTTTTAGAGCAAATTCAACGGTGAGGGAGCTTCGAAGAATACCATCCCTCCTTGGTGCGCTAGTGGTGTACAGACCTCCAGATGATGATCTTCTCAGTACATATA
>SDVV010040068.1:0-10569 GCA_016164225.1 Gammarus roeselii | reverse complement strand
AACGTGATTTTTGCGCGTCTAGTGCAGTGTACCGGTGTTGAAGGACAGTTATACACAGACAGCCTGCAACGAATGTACAAACAGAAGTGCGACGGGATGTGGATGATTTTTCAAAATTCACGAGGCCTAAAATTGGTTTTATAAATATACATAGCTTTATAAATAACTAAATTTTGCAAGGGTGCAAGAAATCAAGTTTTCACAGAGCTTCTCAAATATTTAAAAGCACCTGATTCTGAATTCAATGCAGAACCACAGTTGGCCTACAGTCGCTTCATTTTGGATTGAAGTGATGCGCTGAATAAATTGGGCGACGGAAGCATCTATGAACGACTTCCCGTGAAGGGTGACCTTACAAAGCTGGGATAAATTGAAATAATTAAAACATTGAAAAAATTTGTGACTGCCCAGTGTAAGGAAACTATTCGTAAGCTATATACAAGTATGAATCGTATCAAGATGAACTTGGTTTACAAATTAAAGTGAACAGTCTTCTTGAGAAAGTTATGGATTGGACTTGATGTACTGGATAGGGGTTAACGCCTTAAGCTTGTAATTAACATAACATTCAAAGTCCCAATCGACTGCCCCATGTTGACGCGAAACTATATACGCGAGGACAAACATCCGAGGTTCAGAAGGTAAGCCCAATCGACTCCGTTCTCGACACCAGAGACCAGTCCAGCCTCCTCCGCGCGTATATCCCTGGTTCTCTGCTCCTCTGATCATTTTAGTGCCTGATCTCGATCAGCGGCGGTCGTTCGAGGCACCGAGAGCTCAGCAGTCGCCTGTTTACGGCAGTGCTCGTCCTCGTTAGGACTCGTGAGCCTTTCTTTGCACCGATCCAGGTCCCGATCGGACCCTACGATAACACATTAGTACCGCCTCCAAGAAAGCTCTTCCTTCCGGACCCAGTCCCCACCTCTTTGCTGCGAGGACTGCTGGGAATTAGCGACGTCTGGACTTTCTTCCATCGCCGATGCTATTTTGATGGCGCCAGTAAAGATAGAAATCTGTTGACGCGTTGGAGTCAGACAATAGACGGCAACTCTTGGAAAACCATAACGAGGAAAATAGACGATAGTTAGTTTCTAAATGTTGGTAAAATGAAAAGAAAAAGGTTCCCTATGTCAAATTTGTGGTCGATTGAAAATGTGGTTGTTAGTCATGTGACTCACTAACAGTAGGAATGTTTCCATTATGTTAATTGAAACATTTTATTCACGGTATTTCGTTTGCAAGGAGGACCTTACACTAACCCCCCCCCCTTAACGCTCACATACATGCCCAACCCGTGTAGTGTGAGGGATTTGTCTACTAGCTTCACGAGTGAGTGCAGGTCATCAGCGAGCATAGAGGATATTTCAGCAGCAAGGCCCGGCAACTGTGGCTGGTGTGCCATCGTCCCTCGATTCCTAGTATCAGGATCGGGCTATCATAATTGGCACGGCTCACAATGCGAAAGATGCTTTTCTAAAGCCGCCTCAATAACAACTATTACTAACAATTCTCTTTTGTCGTTTTTTTAGCCCCCCTGACAAATTAAATTGGATTATATCATTCATCAAATGACTCAGGCCAAGGCTAAAGCAATGGGATGGATATACTATATGACCGCCTGTTCCGTGATCAAGGTGCGAACTGTGCAGGGAAGTGAGTTGAAATTTAATAAACTATTAAAACAAAATATTCCACCGCTCCCATGTAAAATTGTACTGAAAAAGTTAGTTGCATGATCTTTTATCATTCTATCAAGTCTTTCGTTTGCCTCCTTCCTCCATGATCTCAACCTACAGGACCTGAACCGTTTCCAGGAATTGGCGACGGCCTCTACGACGATAGGAGCAACAACCTCCGACGCCTTTACCATTGCTCAAGTTCAATATACTGCGCAGGACTTCGAAACCATGGAAGCTCTTCAAGGTTGCAGTCCGAGATGTTGGAGGCCAGACCATGCATCTTCGGTCAACTCTAAGTGAGCATATCTACACAAGGAAAGGTGGTTCTGACGTTGGCTTTGTGCCTCTAATAATGCCTCTAATAACAAAGCCAAATTTCATCATAATTAAATTTAATTCAAACGCCAGGAAGCCCTGTTTGATAAGTCCGCGCCAGCTTTGTCTCAGTGCACACGCGGCCACGAATGGCCCGTCATACACTGACGAATCAGACAGCATACGGAATAAATGTTTACGTAAACACGTAGTATTTTTCGACTATTATCGAAGTGAGGCAGTATACAATAATTGGCAGCACATTAGTCAATAACTGCTCGTATAACCGAGTGGTTAAGGGTGCAAATTTGCATCTTGTTGTCCAGCAGAAGCTGTACGCGGACTCGGTTAAATGGCATTTTTCGCCTGTCTAAAATTTAAATTAAAATAAGTGGACGGATGAGGTGGTTCAAATAAACTTTCCGTTGAAAAAGAGGGACCTTTTCAACACCAATATTCTGAGGTTCTAGATTCATTTTGTAAGCTTGTCTGAATTTAGAAGAAAATGTTGACAGGAGTTCAATGAAATTACGATCATTGCGCAGTGAAATCAGGACATTGCGCAGTGAAATCATGACATTGAGCAGTAAAATCATGACATTGCGCAGTGAAATCAGGACATTGCGCAGTGAAATCAGGACATTGCGCAGTGAAATCAGGACATTGGGCAGTGAAATCAGGACATTGCGCAGTGAAATCAGGACATTGCGCGAGGAAATCATGACATTGAGCAGTGAAATCAGGACATTGCGCAGTGAAATCGGGACATTGAGCAGTGAAATCAGGACATTGAGCAGTGAAATCAGGACATTGCGCAGTGAAATCAGGACATTGCGCGGTGAATTGAGGACATTGCGCAGTGAATTCAGGACATTGCGTAGTGAATTCAGGACATTGCGCAGTGAAATCAGGACATTGCGCAGTGAAATCACGACATTGCGCAGTGAAATCAGGACACTGCGCAGTGAAATCAGGACATTGCGCAGTGAAAGCACAACAAACAGAAAAATATTACTACGTAATATACGAGGATGTCTTGGAGTGGGTAAACGGGCCTCGGTGCCATCAACTCGTTTTTTTGACCGTTTGTACATCACCTCACACACTGACGTTGAGGCCAATAATCATCACTATGATAGGTCGTTCGTACACCACCTCACACAATTATGTTGAGGCCAATAATCATCACTATGATAGGTCGTTCGTACATCACCTCACACACTTATGTTGAGGCCAATGATCATCACTATGATAAGTCGATCGTACATCACCTCACACACTGATCTTGAGGCCAATAATCATCACTATGATAGGTCGTTCGCACATCACCTCACACACACATATGTTGAGGCCAATAATCATCACTATGATAGGTCGATCGTACATCACCTCACACACCTAAGATGAGGTCAATAATCATCACTATGATAGGTCGATCGTACATCACCTTACACACTTATGTTAAGGTCAATAATCATCACTATGATAGGTCGATCGTACATCATTTCACACACTTATGTTGAGGCAAATAATCATCACTATGATAGGTCGATCGTATATCACCTCACACACCTATGTTGAGGCCAATAATCATCACTATGATAGGTCGATCGTACATCACCTCACACACTTATGTTGAGGCCAATAATCATCACTATGATAGTTCAAGCGTACATCACCTCACACACTTATGTTGAGGCCAATAATCATCACTATGATAGGTCGTTCGTACATCACCTCACACACTTATGTTGAGGCCAATAATCATCACTATGATAGGTCGTTCCTACATCACCTCACACACTTATGTTGAGGCCAATAATCATCACAATGATAGGTCGTTCGTACATCACCTCACACACTTATGTTGAGGCCAATAATCATCACTATGATAGGTCGATCGTACATCACCTCACACACCTAAGTTGAGGTCAATAATCATCACTATGATAGGTCGATCGTACATCACCTCACACACTTATGTTGAGGTCAATAATCATCACTATGATAGGTCGATCGTACATCATTTCACACACTTATGTTGAGGCAAATAATCATCACTATGATAGGTCGATCGTATATCACCTCACACACCTATGTTGAGGCCAATAATTATCACTATGATAGGTCGATCGTACATCACCTCACACACTTATGTTGAGGCCAATAATCATCATCATGATAGGTCGATCGTGAATCACCTCATACACTTATGATGAGGCCAATAATCATCACTATGGCATAGGTCGATCGTACATCACCTCACACACTTATGTTGAGGCCAATAATCATCGCTATGATAGGTCGATCGTACATCACCTCACACACTTTTGTTGAGGCCAATGATCATCACTATGATAGGTCGATCGTACATCACCTCACACAATTATGTTGAGGTCAATAATCATCACTATGATAGGTCGATCGTACATCACCTCACACACTTATGTTGAGGCCAATAATCATCACTATGATAGGTCGATTGACTGGCGACAAACGTAATTTTGATATAAATAAACCATAAATGATATAATTGAACCAAAATTGTCGTTACAGGCTGTTCAAGATCTTGAACAGGCTGCTGAGATTATTAAACAGCCTGTGACGCTATTAAACAGGCTGCGGAGGTTATAAAACAGACTGGTGACGCTATCAAACAGGCTGCTGACGCTATCAAAAACAGGCTGCTGACGCTATTAAACAGGCTGCTGACGCTATTTAACAGGCTGCTGATGCTATTAAACAGGCTGCTGACGTTAATAAGCTGGCTGCTGACGTTATTAAACAGGCTGCTGACGTTATTAAACAGACTGCTGACGTTATTAAACAGACTGCTGACGTTATTAAACAGGCTGATGAGGTTATTAAACAGACTGCTGACGTTATTAAACAGACTGCTGACGTTATTAAACAGGCTGATGAGGTTATTAAACAGACTGGTGACGCTATTAAACAGGCTGCTGACGTTATTAAACAGGCTGCTGACGTGATTAAACAGACTAGTGTTGTTATTAAACAGACTGGTGACGCTATTAAACAGGCTGCTGACGCTATTAAACAGGCTTTTGAGGTAATTAGATTGAAACTGAACTTCTAATGAGAGCTGGACAAGAACAAACTACTGAGGTATATCTACATTATATTATCACTCAACAACATAAAACACCATCATGTAGAGAATGGCAAACGCAACGGTGCCATTGACGTGGAATCTTCTCACACTTTTTTATGAGTTTCATCTTTGAATGTTATGCAGAAATAAGTTCTTAGGGCTACCTAATTGAGACTCGGGTCAAGTAACGAACTCATTCACAGGGTGCTTCAGATACGTCGCCTACCATGGACGGGATGCGCTTTTTTCGCTCTTCGTCAGCGGGCATTCAGAGGAGCAGCTGTCGATTGTAACTAGAAGACGTACGCTGTCGGGGCGCTGTCGGGGCATGGCACGCTGAACAATGAGCAGATAGAGCAGTGGAATGATGTTTGGATGCAATCGTCGTGTCCTTGCCGAGACTTGAACTCACAACATGCAGCCTCAGAGGCTGGCACTGTAATGGGGTACGCTAACTAATCGGTATTCGAGGCGAGCTTAACAACTGGATAAAATGCTGGTTTACGGACAGACGGCAGCAAATTGTATTTAACGGAGCTTCTCCCCCCGGGGTAATATTAAAAGCGGCGTGCCGCAAGGATCCGTGTTAGGTCCAGCTCTCTTTAAAATATTCATTAAAGATCTCGATAGTCACGTACTATCGAACATTAAAAAGTTTGCAGACTATAATATGAAAGGAGAAAAAGTGCAAACTGAAAAAGAGTGTCAGCAAATCCAACTAGACTCGAACAAAACTGGTGATTGGTCAGGAAAGTGGCAAATGAAATCAAATGTAGACAAATGCAAACACGAATACTCAATGTCCGGAAAAAAAACTCAATCCTGTCACCGAACAGAGAGATTTAGGTGTCATCATTAGTAACGACTTAACAAGTAGCAAGCAATGTAACAATGCTGTCAAGGAGGGCAACAAAATGCTAGGTATAATATTCACCACTTTTTCGTACAAAAACAGGCACAGTATTCTCAAGTTATACAATGCATTTGTAAGACCGCATCTCGAGTATTCCGTTCAATTCTGGTCTCCATATTATAGAAAAGACGTTATCGAATTAGAAAATATTTAGGGTAGAGCTACCAAGCTCATCCCTTCGCTGCGGAATAAATTGCACGAAGACAGGCTACGTGAACTCAATCTTTATTCGCTAGAGAAACATCGAGTCAGAAGCGATATGATCGAAGTGTGTAAAACGATGAAGGGTAAAGGAAAACATCGGCGAGTGAACATTTTCAGCCTAGATACGAACGGAGTGACTAGGAGCAATTGACACAAAATCGTTGGGAAACATTTCTCACCCGACATCACGCGCAATTTCTTCACGTATAGAGTAGTCGAAGAATGGAACAAACTTCCAGCGAAGGTTGTAAACAGCAATACAAACGAAACGTTAAAGTCTTGACTCGATAAGTTCTACATAAATCGCCGATAAATAGCTATAACGTTCCATTTTTTGATGTTTTCAAATTAGAAAAGGCACATGAAGCTCTCTTAGACGTTCTACTTCAGAACTAATCCTCTTGCTATCAAAAAGCAACCTAGTTTGGGCCAATAGATCTGTTATTGTCTTCCCACCTTTAAACACTTGTACACCACTCGGCCACGGTGGCGGAGTACTGATCCCTCCTATTGAATGGCTGAGAAGGTGAGGTGTACAACTGCACGAGTGTTCTCGTAGAAACAACATTGAACAGCTGATGTTGATATGCTTCTTTGCCCTTTCATTATAAAGCCTAGATCAGCTCCACTGGATGAGTAGCTGCTTATCTACTGCGATTGCCCTTCCCGATACAAGTTAAGGTCGTAGTATTGTCGGTTGACCTGCACACGCAGGTTGGCCGTCGATAAAGCACCCTTAATTTTTATGTGGGCAGGTCAGAATGCAACCACCATTGTAGAAAGTGGCAACTAAATTGGACGACCTTTGGATAGCAGGGTGGCAACCAAATTGGACGACCTATGGATAGCAGGGTGGCAACCAAATTGGACGAATCTAATTTCAGTCTATTTCCAGGGTTTTAAGGTCAATTCAAGTCAACTTCCAGGCCATGTAAGAAATTCAAATTTATTGCAAATAAAATCACGGCAGTGAGCGAAAGGCAACAAAAAAGCGACATATCCCAGACTTGAGTTTGCTGCCGTATGCAATTGATTAAATAATGGTTGACTGCGAGGAGTTGGGAATGCAAGCTGCCTCATTACCTGAACTTCCTATCAAATGTGAACGAGAGCTTGGTACTACGAGAGCTTGGTACTAGAGGTCATTTACTGAAGTTGCCGCATCCCCCTTCCTGTTCTGCTGTCCGCAGCAGGTCTTCCAGTGTGAGATGTGTAGTGCCTGCTATCGTAGTGCAGTTGACAGGTATCAACTCACAACGAGCCGGCTCTTGCTGATCAGATGCACGACCAATTTTGAGAATTTTACTAAACTGACGATGTTTCATGCGTACGTGTATATGCGTATTATTTGGTGTGGCCAACTGAATTGATGTACGTGTTTGATGGGACTAACTGAATTGATGTACGTGTTTGATGGGACTAACTAAATTGATGTATAGGGAGTTGTTTTAATAAGTTAGAAATTAGATTTTTTTCTATCCATTATTTTCCCGTGCTCTCACGATTCTGGTGTGTCGTGGTATTTCAGGCCTTGCTGGCGTGTTTGGCAGTTTCGAGGCCAACAAGGCGAGGACCAATTTAAATGATAATGGGTCGCATTATATACCTGTTCCAATTTGGAGGAAGGCTCATATTTTCAAACATCAATGATTATGGAAGAAGTTGTTTCTTTTGTATCGCATTTTGTATTGCACATTTGAATGGTACAAAAAAATATGCCAAAACGAACTAATATCAAAGATGTTTCAAACAAATAATGAAACAAATACAGACTTGTTTCTAATACAATTTGTGCAACATTGCCCACTCCTGAAGTGTATACAACAAGATGTGTTTGTGCAGGGTGTACAGTAGCGAAAGAAATCCGTTTATGGTTAGTCTGTAACCGGAAAACAAATTTGACTTATCCCACGTGGAATTAACCTTCATATAACATTTTCTTACGGTAGTATACGAGGACAAAGCTTCTTAATTGGTAAGATTAATTACATTTCCAATGAGTTCAAAAATCGAGCAAAAAATGTTCATTGAAGGATTTACTGAATTTTCAATCATAGACGAATTTTCTTTCGCTACTGTACATTAGAGTAGGATTGGTTATAGGGGCAGGAGAAAGACACATAGTGTTCAACAGAACCAGTGAAGGGAAGGCCCAAAAGGCATCCTCAGTAAAATAACTGAGATAAAGGAACAAGTGGGCACCTATTATCTTGAAGCATGTGCGAGGGCAGCGCATAATGATGAAGGAGAGGACAGAGACTTGCTAAGTCCTATTAATGAATTAGTCGCCAATAACAAAAACGTTGCTACTTCTCCAAATTGTTAATTTTATCATCGGTAAAGTGACGTGAAATCAGGAACTTCAGTTACAGTTTGTTTCTTTTCCTCTTCCGTTTTCACCCTCCTAACTGCGCTCTCTTCATAGTTCTTCTAGCATCAGCAGCAGATCATAGTTTCTGTTCAACTGCAGCCACAGCTTCTCTATCCCTAATGAGTGAATTCCTAGAATAGTGTATCTCCTCTATCCCTAGTAGGTGAATTCCTAGCATAGTGTAACTTCTCTATCCCTAATGAGCTAATTCCTAGCCCAGTCTATCTTCTCTATCTCTAATGAGTGAATTCCTAGCACAATCTATCTTCTCTATCCCTAATGAGCTAATTCCTAGCACAATCTATCTTCTCTATCCCTAATGAGTGGATTCCTAGCATGCTGTATCTAACCAAGTCTTGCTTCTCACGAGCTCTCAAAGAGGAATCCAACAGTATAGACAGTTCCCAATGCAATATGGGGCGACTCTTGCTGGTTCTCTGGAAGCATCTCCTCATCGATGTTACCGCCTGTAGCCCAGCACCAGCTTGCCCCAAGATCTAAACACTTAATTTTTACAATAAAATCGGTTACATTAAAGTCTTTGTGCTATGGTACTCAAAGCGAAATGAAACAAACTTTGGTATCATCTCCCCTCTTATGAAAGTTTCATTTGCATTGTGATTCACCGTCAAGTACCTATAGTGTCCATCAAGTACCAATGGCGTCCATCAAGCACCTACAGTGTCCATCAAGTACCTATAGAGTCCATCAACTACCTACAGTGTCCATCAAATACCTATGGCATCCATCAAGTACCTATAGTGTCCATCAAGTATCTACAGTGTCCATCAAGTACCTACAGTGTCCATCGAGTACTTATAGTGCCCATGAAATACCGATAGCGTCCATCAAGTACCTACAGCTCCCATCAAGTATCTATAGAGTCCATCAACTACCTACAATAACCATCAAGTACCTATGGCGTCCATCAAGTACCTATAGTGTCCATCAAGTACCTACAGTGTCCATCAAATACCTATAGCGCCCATCGAGTTCTTATAGTGCCCATGAAGTACCGATAGTGTCCATCAAGTACCTACAGTGCCCATTAAGTACCTATAGATTCCATCAACTACCTACAGTGTCCATCAAGTACCTATGGCGTCCATCAAGTACCAATAGTGTCCATCAAGTACATATGTCGCCCATCAAGTACCTATAGTGTCCATCAAGTTCTTCCACTTATAAGGACAAGCCAGGCTTGTAAATTCAAGGTCGTGTAACTAAATTCCAGGCTTTTCAGGCTTTCCAAGCGCGCTGTCAACCTCAAGACCTGTTGAAAGTGTTCAAGGTTTGTTGCCGTGCACCCTAATGAAACGAGGAGCGGGTACACAGGAATTTTAGTTGTTACTATATGCAAAACGATAAATAACACCGTAGACACCACTGTATCACATATAATGGGCGTCATAGACACTGTAATTGTAACGAATTCGCTGTAATTGAATTCACGCTAACTAGGAGATTCACACGGGAGACAAATGGTGCCTGCAAGGACAACGCTTTGTTTGGAAGAAACAGACGGCAGCTGCCACGGCAAAACGTTTCCCTCGCAAGCACCTACCGTCTCCCGTATGGATCTGCTCTTAACGATACCACATCGTCCACACGCTTCTATACTGACCCAACTCAATCCTCAACTGCCCCGTTACCATCCTTCTATCCACTAAGCACGTGCATCCTTCACATCTGCATTATCGCTCTACCCCCTTCTCCGCCAGCTCCGTGCAGCGAGGACTAAGTCTACAACGAGAACCGATAATATACTGCTGAGCCCTCGACACGCTGCTAAGACGAGGGTGGCAGCGATGATCGAAAGCAGCAGGGGCTGCAGTGAACGACATTTCTGTACAGTGTACATTATAAAGATCTTAGCTATCATCAAGTATGAGTTGGCATCCTTTGTGCTTCATCTTATCTTCAGCGGTCCCTGCTCTCATACTACAACCATCGTCACACGCTGTCCTCAAACCAT